>JXTB01000002.1:186903-235244 GCA_002914805.1 Parasponia andersonii | reverse complement strand
AGGGATAAGCTCTTTGGCAACAGAGGCAGATGTAGAGGGCCCGTCCTTTTCCACAGCAAGCATCTTCAGCACGTTAGCAGGGTACGTGATGCTGATCCTATCCCTAAGCTGCTACATGTAGTGCTTGACAGAATAATGGTCTCTCTCGACGCCTTTCTGCTCGTCAAATTGGTCTGGTGTTATCATCTTAGCTTGGCCTTCGAATTCTATATTCTCCCAGCCAGACCTGTAACTTTCTGCAGAAAGGACATCCACCTGCCTCTGGTACCTCGTTTTCAGTTTCTCCGAGTCCGCCAGCCTATCCCTGCACCGCCAGCCTTAGCTTCGCTTGCCGCTGCGATAAGTTGACCAAAAATTATTAATGCCGGCAAGGTCCTCGCTGTGTTTGCGAGACATCTCTACGTGACCATTTTTGTGATCCAAGTAGAGATATCGATTTACCTCGTTGGATCGGTCAAGTCTGCGTTGCAGGGAGTGGGCCTCTAGCTTGGCTTCGCCTCGGCTTTCCTCGCTTCTTTGGCATCATTGACAGCCCTGTCATGAGCGACGAAAGCCAGTCCCATCTCTGCCCCCGCGCTCTGCAGTTCTTGCTCCTTGACCCTTAGCTCGTTTCGAACCAGTCTGGTGGCCTCAGATTGAGCAAGTTTGTCGGCCTCTGCCTCGACCAGTCTCGCAGCCAGCTCCTCGCCCCTGGTCTTCTCGACACTCAGAGAATGAGCCACTGCGCTACTGACCCTCGCCTCATCGAGGCTCCGATATAAATCGAAGTCAGTCCTCAACTCGACAAGGGCGGCCTCGCTGCGCTCGACTAGTATAGAGCGGGAGCTCAGCTCCTCAGTCAAATCCCTGACACGAGAGGAATAGAAAGACCGAATGGCAGCCAGTTACAAGTTAAACGAAAAAGGGGGGTCAGTGTCTAGCAAGGATGTTGAGAAACGTAGAAGCAACCGAATGGACCAAACCTGCGCGAACGTACGGCTGGTGACAAGCTCGACGTTCTCCAAAGAGAGCGCCTCCAGCTTCGGCTCTGTGGCTGGACCCTCTCTTTGGGCATTGCCCGCACCTGAGGAACATGGCTCCGCCCCACCAGCCATGAGGGCACCCTCTCCTCCAGCCGGGCATGCCCCCGAAGCAGTGGTGGTAGGGACAGAGGAAAGCTGGGCACCACCGAGAGTGCCGTTAGCCACGGCGGAAGGTGGTGCATCTCCTCTTGGTGGGTCGCTGCACACGGACCTTCTTCTCCTTAGAAGGGTCAGCGTGGTCCCGTCGTCATCACTGTCAGATGAGAGGGCAACCCTACCCCTCTTCTCCACCCGACCCTCTTCTTCTTTGGATATGCCAACCTTGTGGCGCTGCTTTATTGGGACCGGGGGAGGGGAAGACAGCCGAGACTTCAACCTCGGAGCCCCTCCACTGAGCTTGGCGATTTCCCTACCGAGGCAAGTAGCACCCGATTTCGAACCGGAGCCAGGGGTAGATGAGGTTGGTGTAGCAGACCCCCCAGGCAAACTCAGGGGCATCCCCTCGCCGTATACGACCCTTGTGGTAGACGTTCCCTCGGATGGAGGTCCGCCTGCGTCAGAGCAGGGGACCGCGGGCACTTCGTCTTCTAAGAGCACCACGAGATGCCGACCAGCTGGTGCCTTGGGGTGAGCCTTTTATCCCGTGGCCCCCCTTGACGGGGGAGGGGTCAGCCGATGGGCCTGTCTCAGATACTGCAAAGAATAAGCAACATGTTTAGATCACGGCCATAATCCGATCCATGAAGCTCAAGGATGCGAAAATGAACCCACCCCTAGCCCTCTTGGGGGTGGCGGCGGCTTCCACCATACGGAGCCTGACGCACTCCTCAGCCACGAACCTCACGGCTTCCTCGAGCTCGTGGCTAGTCGGCGCTACCAGGTTGTTGGAGCCCGCCAATTGACTTGAAGCCGTAATCTGACGACCCACCATGGCGATTCGATCGTGCTCGTCCAAGCGGAATCGGTTCAGGGCAGAGGTGTCAAGTCGGCTCCGCATGTGCTTTATGATGACCTAGGTATCCAGAGGGAAGGGAAGGTATGAAACCATCCTGGGCATCATATTCATCACCAGGGGGTTGAAGGCGGCCTGGATGTGCCGACAGTCCCCAGGAGATCCGAAGATGACGATCCCTTCCAGGCCTTTGAGCCGCCCCGCTGACAAATGCGGCTCGAATCTGTTCTCTTCTGCCGAGGCTGTACAAGACAAAATAACGTGAGCAATAATAGATGAGGATAACGCAGACCCGAAAATCACGACCTAGCACTTACTCTGTAGGAAAACTGAGGGAATTTGGAAGTACTCGCCATTCATCCAAGGGGAGCACCACGCCCCTTCAACGATGTATAGCCTAGTGTGGAAGTCCCATTGCTTGTCTGACCTCGACAAGCCCCAGAAGATGTGACGTCCCAGGAGCGGTTGGAGGTAAAAGGTGGGGTAGGAACTCTTGTTGGGGATGAGGGTGAGTTTGTAAGCATAAAAGACCACCTCTAAGTCGATATGCAGGTTATAGAGAACTGACAGGGTGGAAAGCCCCATCAGAATCATGACCCCATTTACGTTTAACTGCATCGGATGGATCCCCATCATAGCCAAGAATTGGTAGATCAGAGGAGGAAGAGGGAATCGTAGCCATTCCAGATGTCACTCCACCAGGGAGGGACGAAGATACGAATCTGCGGCACCTTCGACCCTTTGCAGCGTCACTCCACCGGGGAGGCAGAGTTGTCTCCTCAGTGAATCCAACTCTGAATCCATGATGGGGTGCAATTCCTGATCTTAACCCGAAGCCATTGTTCTGGATACGATCGAAAGAACAAATGTCTCTAGAAAGGGGGAAGTCGGAAATCCTAGGATTTTACGAGGCTAAAATAATTGAAGATTTTAGTAAAGTAGCAAATGAGCGTAAATGCGGCTTTTATAGAGGGGGAGCCGAAGAGTTTTTCTGGAAAAGGGGAAAGCAAAGGAGATCGAACAGTCGGAATTTCAAAATTTAAAAAATTTCGTGACATGAGATGGCGTGCCTCCACGTCAGCAAGGGGGAGCCACGTGCATCCCCCAGATTAGAAGAACAGATAAACGATTTCCCCACTCGACGGATATGAATCCATCAAGTAGGAAAATGGGGGCAATTGTGAGACCCGTTCCCAAATCATACACCACGTGGATGATTAAGCGACAGAACAGGTCACAAACAGGGCCCACCGTTCGACAGGTGTCGAGAGTGACTAGCTAAAGGTCACGCGGGTCACACATGATACCACATCGGCTATTGGGCTATCTGAGGTTAGGATCGAGCCCATCACAGACCCTGGATAGACTCGGCCCAATCCGACCCTTACCTCGACAGATAGGGGGTCGGAAGCCCCAACGGTCTTCCACCAGAATACAATGGAAAGTAACTCACAACTCCAGGCCCAGACAGAGTATTTAATGCGATCTTGAGTAGGTGTGCGCAGGGGGCAAGCCATCTTGACAGAACAGCGATTTGTTCAAATCTCACCCCTGACAGACTCAAGCTATAGGAGGCGGCAGAAACCAGACTACAGCGATACAGAGGAGATCATGGTAATATCGGCCCGTGACCTCTGGAAAAAACTTTGAGGAAAAAGGTACTCAGTCCTGAGATTGAGAACCGGTTGGTTCACAAACTCAGGACTATATATATATGAGCCATGCGTTCCCGAGATGGAGCATGTACGCATACAAAAAGAGATATTTAAAAGTTTACGAGCAAGAAACAAAGATATACTCATATAGAACTAAATCCTTGCTACCCTGAATCAAAGAAAGACTACTGACTTAAGCATCGGAGAGTTTTTACAGGTAGCCACCCCCGCCTTTCCGACCCTGCCTGAAGTTTAGAGTACTTTGGAATATCAAGGATATGTGGACAGTTGGAGGACACAACATCAGCGGTTCAGAGACACGTGGAGGCTGGTGAGAAATCAATCCAACACTTATATATATATATATATATTTTGATTGATTGTGTACACATACATGTAACATATAGATTATTGTTGGGATCAAATTTACCTAAAACGAAATCAATAAACAATGCTGGAAGCATCAGAACTAGATTATTGTTGGGATCAAATTTACCTAAAACGAAATCAATAAACAATGCTGGAAGCATCAGAACAAAACAGGAACAAAGACAGGACATTTACTTGGTTCTGGTTTCAAAAAGAAAACTGTACATCCAAAGCATGAGTTTCAGGCCTAGTAAAATTTACTATTGCAAGAATAATTACACACTCAATCTCCTTACTTTGTCTCACGTGCAAGCTATAACCTAAGCCTTTCTCTCAAATCTCACAATACAAATTTTCTCACCCAACTAAGAGAAAACTATTTAAAATAGAGTAGATTTACAAATGTTTGTTCTTCTTATCAAATAAGTACATAAACAAAATTTTATAAGCTACAATAGCAACTAACAAGAGCCAATATAAAACGGCCTACGCTGACTTGTTCAAATTTAATTTCGCTTTTAAATTGGGTCGTAGTTATGAAGATTAATGAATGTCAGAATAATTGTACCTACTATCAGAACATTGTAGCAACCAAATGAGTACTGCCACACGTCTTAACATACAACTGTGAAAACATAATTTGAATAATGTGACATTATATTATTTGTTAATATTTATTGTATGATCTATTCATTATTTGTCACTTAAGTCGTCATATCTTTCAAATTATTTTGTTAAGATAAGTTGTCAAAACATTTAGTATTTTCTCTACCAAATTAGCGGGCAAAGTATCAGCAATCATGTGTAGTTGCTTTGTAATATTTTATATGGAACCAACTCACTGCTTTAAATGTAATTAGAATATAAATCAATATAATAGTTTCACCTTTATTTAATTAAAGAAAACATATTGATAATTGTTCAACTTTTTTTTCTCCCTTACTTAATAATATATCGAAAGAAATATTTCACGAAGCTGTGGTTTATTCTTCAATTATATACGAGCCTAAAATTCATTTAGATTTCCCTCAAAAAAGAAAAAGAATAAATTAACAAGTACATGACAACACAGTTAGTTAGACATTAAGCAATAAATTATTGGAAAATTTAAAATTTCAGCAGAAGGGAAGGGTGATGGGTAGTTTGGGTGTCACTATTACAGAGAAAAATGTTTCTTATAGGGATGGATTAAATATTGCGACATTTGTCAAACATTATCGTGATAATATATATATTTTGAAGTGTTGATATCGATATCGAGTGTAAAGATATTTGTTTACACATATTCATGAAATATCCATAAAATATCAACAATGTCGATGATATATCGATATCTACAAAATATCGAAAAAAATTGAGCTAATATAGAGATATTTATAGATATTGTCGCCATAATATCGTCGATATTTTGAAATATCGATAGATTTGCCTATCTGTTTTCAAAGGCATATTTTTTTAATATAAAAATTATGGTAAAAGGTATAAATAAATTATAATTTTCTCTCCGTAATATGTCGGTAAAATTTTGGAATTCCTTCTATTTAATGAAGACTATAATTATAGAGATACCAATCCTAGTATTGGGACAATTAGAAAACAATTTGAAAGAAGATATAGTCGCGGCAAGGAAGATTGAGTCAGACTAATGAAAATTTTATTTCTATGAGTTTCAAATCAATGAGTATAGAAACGGATTAAAGTTTATATGGTTATGATCATAGTTTTTATAATCCTAATAAAGGGTTCAGATCAGAACTACAAAATAAAAGCAAAATCTTTGGCTATGCAATATTTATTCAATATTTTCTTCAAATTAATATTGATATTTCCACACAAATCCATCAATATTGTCATCAAATCGAGTAAATTCAAATTACTTAATTTATGAGTCTATTGTTAGAGAACACCCATTTAGTTTAAGGTTATTGGATGAAGAGATGTTACCATTGAATTCCTTAAAACATAAAAAATAACTCGGAATATTTTTTTTAAAAAAATTAATAACTCATTAAAGTCTCTAGTAAATTTATAAAGAAAATACTAATAGTAATTTGAAAGCCACGTTATCTAAAAAAAAACTCTAAAAAATATAAAATGTCATTAACAGAAAATAAGGACTAGAAAATATTCATTCAATTAAAATTTAGACCATTAGACTGCTATGTTGCCGAGTCGCCTCATCACTACCATCCGTTAAGCTATTATTCATCACCTAAAAAATGTTAAATAATATAATGAGCTAAAAATCTAGTCAGTAAACCACAATGTACAAAATTGATGAGACATACTTTAGTTATTTTCTAAAATATGCTCCTTATGATCTTTTCATAACTTTGAAGACTTTTTATTTTAATCATTAGAAGCGCTCAGTGTAATGCTTAAGTTTTTGGTAACTAATGGACTGTGATTACTGAACCAATTCTTACTTTGCTACCGACTCTTTGGCAGAACAATATTATAAGTATAAAGTGAGTATACCAAGCCTATGTAACTAAATACACATTAATGATCCGATAAAGGGCCTATTGTCTCTGGAGTCAAAATTATATAGGCCACCTCCTTAATATAGTCTATTATCATTTATTCTTGGTGGGAACACTGATCCCCCGCATCACATGCCCACTCATCCCTATAGATTTAGACACACTCCAATTTCTTTAAAATCTTGCTTTTCAAAATCTTTAATTAAACTTTTAATAAAATCATTCCATTGTAAACTTTTGTTCCTTGGAAACATACTATTTTATCAAATAAAATTATGCATATGGATGACAATGCCTCATATAAAATAATATGTTATATGTCATCAATTTCAACAAAAAAATACATATAACACATAGTTGAACAATGTAAAACATATACACAAGTAATGAGTTAAGTATAGTATACTTACCTTAAGTCCAACCAAAATAAAGAGTCAAAAGAAGTGAAAATGTCCTCTGAATGCTTGCGACTTACATACTCTACCTACATCATCGGTATTATAAAAATAAATTTACGTAATTTAATTTTCTTATTTCAATGAAATTTCTCGAAAAAATATTTTATTTTTGAAGCACTTAAAATGAACATAATTTATGTGTAAATTTGAAAATATAAAATATAAAATATAACCAGCATCTCATACAATAATCACACAAATAATTTCATAGAATATGCGTGTAGTTCGGAACTCTGAAAATTAATATAAAAACAATAACCAAAACTAATAACAGCTCATGTAAAAATTATATCTCATTACTCACTAATCAATTTGATGTAAAATATTACAACAATATTCTTAATACAATATTTTACCATAAAAAATTAAAAGAAATCATAGAATACGCTTATAAATAATATTTATATATTTCCAGAATTTAAACACATAATCTGCAATTTCGTTTGCTATCTAACTAACATGTAGAAAACGATTTATTTCTCCTACTACAAACATATTTAAATACTGAAACTTTTTAGAGATATATCAGACATATAGAAACATAACTAAAAATTTTTATTGGCTCAAAATGTGACGTTAACTAATTATTCATAATTTACAATAATCCCCTTACAAAACTGTTAGTACCAAATCACAATAATATATAGAAAATTTAGAAAATTATGAATAATAATACATTAAGAAATATCACTTCTAAATTTTACCGTGAGCATATAACATATTCAAAAATATATCGTACAAATATTAGATTGTGGAGAGTTTTATAAAAATAATATAAAATTAGAAATTACAAAATAATGTTTGTTGACAGATTTTCAGTATACTTATAATATATAATCAAGAATTTATTATTATTTAATTAAAATACTATTAGTTCTGAAAATATTTGAGACTAAACTAGATATCTCCAAAAGTATCCACAAAAAAAAATACGAAAATAAATTTTGAGATATTTATAAAAATTCATAGAATATGAAGATCAATTTTATGAGAAAATATAACAATGATATGTTTATAATAAGGAATATTAAAATCACAAAATAATTAATAAAATTATGTTTAATCACATAAATATAGTCAATTAGGACTCATTATCATACCTAAAGAAAAAAAAAACTAAATAATTAAAAGAATTATGTGTAGAGATTTTACCCACAAATCAAATAATAGTGACAAAAATATTGTAGTTCTTGAACTTAGATTTCTCTTAGAGATTAAAAATTTAAAAATGGAGAAATAGACGAAGGATAATGCTTAGAGAATTTCTCTCTGTATTTTTCAAAAGATGAGAAAGAGATAAAGGTGGCTAGGGTATAAAGAAGAATAGAAATATATACATTATTATCAATATATATATATATATATATAATTGAAATCCTATTAATTAAACTCTTTATTTCCTTTTTTTCTTAATTTTTTTACAATGTCGTATAAATGACTTCACGACAATCTTTTTTTTTTTTAATATTTAGTTTAATAAATATGCAAACACACACATATATATATATATATCTAATTTCTATTTAAATATTGATATATATATATATATGTATATTATATGAGATTAAAAAAAAATTACATAAATGATTTCTTTCTTTTTTTTACACGACAATTAAAATATATATTATAATCAAATGCCACATTATGTCAACTAAATATTGATAATATTAATAATAATAATTACTTATTTAAATAACTTCAAATAAATATATTAGATTATACTAATTATATCTTTTTATTATTTTAAGAATCTACCAAAAATTTTAGTAGACATGTAAAATAATTAGATTAATAGTACACTCATAATAAAATGTAAAATGACAAACAAAAATTCTCAATATGTCGAACACTATTAGACATTATCACTACATAGAATCAAGTTAGGCACAAATAATATATAAATTAAATAATATTAAATACATTTAATAACAAGTAACACTTAGCAATTCTAGAGTATTCTAATCATGGGTATTACAATTACTATCTTCAGATTTACTTAGGCAGAATAACTTAGAAAAGATATTGTTTGGACCAAGACGGAAATTTCTCTTATAATTTTCAGCCTCATAGAAACTTATTTTGACATTGAATGAATTTGAAATATTCTATATAATCATTGGATTTTATTTATTTTCAATGTAATTTAGAACTTGCTACAATTTATAAGGTATTAATATAAAATGTATTAAATAAAATAGTGTGATACATATTATGATTTTAAAATTGTTCTATAAAAATAAAATTTGATCATTTTCTACTACACATATTTATTTTATTGTCTCATATATTATAAATAGGAATTTTGCTAAATAAAAACTAGTCTAAATTATGCAATATAATTTGTTTTAGTATTTTTCTAGAATTTTTGAAAATTTCGAGTTTTAAGATAAATTTTGGTAATTTTCCGGAATATCTTTGGTATAGATGTTGTTATTGACATTATCCGTGTAATTAAACAACATTGATACTGATATCAATATTTTAATCCTTGCTTATACATATTAGCTCCGTAACAACATGAGTATGTATCCATCTTTGCCCTTACTTCTATTAACAAATGTGCTGCATAACATTCTTTGAGTAGAAAACATCCTTTAAACAAATAAAAAATAAGTTCATTGAGTATAAGTTTTAATCTAAAGATGGAGACAAAATTCAAGAACGGATTGATCAACATATTGTTTGAGACTATTCCTGATTGATTAAGTGAAGAAAGTGATGAAGGGTTTGTTTGGAACTGGAATTTTAGAGAGGGAAAAGGCAAAAGAAAAGGAGGAGAAAAATATTTTCCTAAAAATTTCCATTAAATTTTATTTTGAGACCTTTAATCTTTTCTAAACTATTTGCAAGAATTTTAAACATACAAAAGCACTTTTCTTAATTTTTTTTAATCCAAATAAAGAGAAATAGAATCTTCTCTTCTTTTCCCTCCTAAATTTAGGTTCCAAAAACAAAATAAGGTGATTCCTCCTAATTAGAACTAAAAAATGATTGGGTGACTCTATTGCCACCCCTCTTTTTTTTCTCCCTACCTCTTTTTCTAAATAAATCCCCATAAAGTTTTGAAATTTCTTATTACAGTTTTCTTTTAGTTAAGTACAAAAATATCCAATGGTAATTTAAATTTTTTTTTTCATATCATCCTAATAATTTACTATCCATTACAATTTAAGAACCTAATTTTTTTCCTTTTTGTTTTGTTCTCCATTTATACTTTATTGTTTTCCTAGTATATTTATAAAGAGGTAGAGTTGAAATTCATAAGAGAAATAGAGATATTATAGTAAAAGGACACAAGGAGTTTAAGATGAAATTCATTTATACATAAATGATTAATTTTTTTTGTAAGATAACTGATCTAACGAAAAAAGAGAGTATTGCTCTCACGACTTAAACCCCAAACTAGTGGCCAAAAGGGAATTTCACAAGTAAAAACTTAATAATAGTTTAAAAAAAATTAAACTTCAATTTTTAAGAAAAACAATGAGTAGTTGTAAAACAACATTTTGGAAAAAAAATTATAAAATAATTCAAAACATAAATTTCTACAAATGTGTGATCACCATTAGGTATAAATTGATAATATAATATATAAAATATTTTCAGTGCATCATTATCATTCTAACAAATTAGATATAATATCATATAGACCAAATCCAAAATATGAGCTACCAAGTACTTCTGCAAAATTTAAATAATTAAATATGAGAGTCTTTTAAGTAATTACCAATTACTAAAATTAGTAACAAGCTTTCTTTAGCTCATTCCGCTCCTAAGTTTCTCAAATTATGTATGACACTACCTTAGAGGAAGGAAGAAGGGATGAGTTAATGCCTAATAAAGAATCGATTGCAAGTTTTAAATAATAGAATATTTAAATCTAATTCCTGTATAGATAGTGACTTATTTTATATCGTTTATAAAATCTATTTATGAACAATTGTTTAAAGATCCACCAAACTTCAATTCTTATAAAAATATGCCCCCATATTCTAAAGGTTCCCAAATTCCAAACCTTTTTATATTACATTTTCAAAATTCAAAGGTTTACAAATTCAAAACTCCAAACCTTTATAAATTGCGTTTCTAAAATGCAAAGGTTCACAAATTCTAAATCTTTTCCAAACAAATTTTCAAAACAAGTGCATATCCATACTGCCAAACATACACCAATGTACTGCAATCATAATGATATATCTAAGATACTCAAATAGAATACTTGCAAGTCTAATCATCCTATTTAGGTACCGTAAGTTTGAGCACCTTCTTTGGGTATTGTAAATCTATGGCCATATAAGTATTATAAACGCAAGCAATGTAATGTGGATGGCATTGATGAGACTATATATCATTTGTAATAAAATTACAAAACAAACATGTTGTAAGTTTTATTCCAAAATATCACATTTATTCAAAATAATTACTAAAATTAAATATAGAATATTTAATTCACAAACTTCTAACAATAGGTAAAATATTCCAAATGTATTCAATTTTTTATAAAAGGTTAGTAATCAATCTCTTATCTCTATTGAATACAAGAGTTTGCTATCCAAGCTCGTGCCAACTCTTGTGTATTTTTCAGAAATTTGTTAGATGAATTAAAAATCAATTTAGCTTGTTTCATAAAATTATTTTTTCAATAGAGTCTCGAATGAGAAAAAGACTTCACCATTGAATTCCTAGCATCTAATGATAAGAATTTCGCCAACTTGTGACGAAACCCAAAATAAGAATAATGTCTAGGACCATTCTATAATCAGATTTGGATAAAAAACTTCGACCCAACACCTATAAAGAGATGTGAATCTTGGTATAAAAGAAGACGCCATAATCAACGATAGAAAACTCGATTGATAAGTCAAAGGATGAACGCTATAGAGAAATCTGATAAGTTCGAATAAATTCTCAAAGAACTAAAGAGAAATTACTCTCAATTTTAATGAATTGTAATTTGCTCTTATTGAATGAAAAGTGTACAATATATAGGCTAAGGGCCATGAAAATTTCAGTCTAAAAGAACCCTAAAAACATTATAGGTAACTTACCCAAACCAGAAAAGGAAAGTAGGAAAAATAACCCTAATAGCTAAGTTAAATTCGGCCCTAATTAAAAGGAAATCAATTCTGATTTTACACGTTACTAATCAACCTATTACATGCCACTAAAGAAAAGGAAATAAACAAATAAATTGTTTGGGAAACTAATAATTAAAATAGGAAAGTAAGCTATAACTTGGCGTTCAAGTCTTTACAAATCAGATTTCCTTTTCATATGTGCCTATGGATTTTCTTGAACTTGAATCAAGCTTATTATGGGCTTAGAAATTCGTTCAGCTCCTTCAATGGACCTTTATGTGCATGCTTGAGCCCAAATCCCTTGAATCAGTTTATTTAATATATTTTGGAATTTCTTTGCACATACTCTTGTAATTGGACTAATGGGAACTTGAATAGGATTCGTATTCTATGCTCTCATGCTTGCTTTGTCCTTATTATTCCTCTCCTCTTAAAAAGGATTTGTTTTTAAATCAAGTTCATCACCTACATCAAAAGGACTCAAATCAAAAATATAGAAAGTAGCACTTACATTATACTCATCCGATAAGTCAAGCTGATATGCATTGTCGTTGATCCATTCCAAGACTTAGAAATGTCCATCTCTTCTAGGTAACAGCTTGGATTTTCTTTGAGTCAGAAACTGCTCCTTTCACATGTGCAACCAAACCCAATCACCAAGTTCAAAGACCACCTATTGTCGGCCTTTATTTGCTTATTTGGCATATTGCTCAGTTCATCGTTCGATGTTGAACTTTGCTTTCTCATAAATCTGCTTTGCAAAGTCAGCTTTTCTTTTTCCATCTAAATTCACACGCTTAGACAAAGGTAATGGTGATAAATCCAAAGTAGTTAAAGGATTAAAACTATAAACAATTTCAAATGGTAAAAATTTAGTAGCAGAATGAACAGAACGATTATAAGCAAACTTAATATGTGGTAAACACTCTTTCCAAGTTTTGATATTCTTTTTAATAATAGCCCTCAACAAAGTAGACAAAGTCCTATTCACTATTTCAGTTTGCCATCGGTTTAAGGATGATAAGTAGTTGAAAACAATTTAATTCTTAACTTAGCCCATAAAGTCTTCCAGAAGTAATTCAAGAACTTAGCATCTCTATCGGAAACAATTGTTCTAGGTATGCCATGTAATCTTATAATCTCTCTAAAAAACAAATCAGCAATATAGGAAACATTATCAAATTTGTGACATAGAATCAAATGTGCCATCTTAGAAAATCTATCCACAACTACAAAAATTGAATCTCTACCCCGTTTAGGCCTAGACAATCCTAACACAAAGTCCATTGAAATATCAATCCAAGGCTCACTAGGAATGGGTAGAGGGGTGTATAAACCATGGGGTTAAACTTGGGATGTTGAAAGAATACATCTTCCTTTATATCAGGGTTCATATCTTTTTATAGGTGTTGGGTCGAAGTTTTTCATCCGAATCTGATTGTAGAACGGTCCTAGGTATTATTCTTATTTTGGGTTTTGTCATAAGTTGGTGAAGCTCTTATCATCTAAAATAACTAGTTAGATATAGAATTCGACCAATTTAGGTTCTGGGCCGAAACCCATCCCTTGGTATGTAAAACGAGATTGTTCACGAGCCTCATCTTGAAATTCGTGCCATCTCAAAATATATCAATGTTATATATCAAATTTTATTTTTTGACCTCATTGAATCCAAATTTGAGATCCCGAGCTTTAAATGGGACTTAAAACCAAAAGTTACAAATATACCACTTTTCCAAAACTATTAGAAAAATGGGGTTCTATAGAAATGCCCAATTTTTTGGGTTACCGATGAGTCTATATCCAATTTTTTAAATATGAACAAAAATATCCCTTCTCATCATTGATATTCTTTTAATGCCATCTTTTGTCTTTTCATTTCCGGCTAGTTAGCCTCTGCCGCCCACAGTGAAGCTACATGACCATTTCACCGGTTCGTGCAACATACGGAGCCAGACCATTCTTTGTGTTCTTCGGCTCCACTCCGTCGACTTCACCGTCACCAGCCGGTGAAACAATTTCAAATACTGTAGGAAGACTCAACCATCAAGTTCGTCGTCTCCGTTACCATAGACTTCCAGTCCCGATCGTCCATTTCCTTTGACCCATAGTTTTCTTGACCTCAGTAAAGATATCCAAATGACGTAGATGGACCGGGTCGCAGCGATTTTCTCACACATGGAGAAGATTGGATTTCAAATCGGGTCAATTCCGTTCCTCCAATCGAGTCAAATCAAAGGATGCTTATTTCCCTTGAAATGTGCTTTTAGCTTTCTAATGGAGTTGAATACAATGGAAGTGAGCAGAAATAAAATGAAATTGGATAGAGTATTGGACGGTACTCTTATTGACAGGTATGTGCTAGGTGTGGCTGTATAGAAACTGCTCACGGCATATTTGAAGAGATGCTAGATAGGGAACTTTTTGCAATTATTTCCTTAATTTCGGGCCTAGCTAATCATGATTTGAACACCAGTGCCATTGAGTTTTTTACGTGGATGTTGGAAGAAAAAGCTCCACTAAATAAAATTACATTTATAGGTGTTTTGAGTGCTTATTGTCAAATGGGATTGGTGGGTGGATAAAAGGTCCTGACCCCTGATATCTTATTTATTTTATTTTTTTGGATAAAGATAAGGTCTTGTATTAAAGGCAAAAGCCAAGACACGAAACAAGAAAAAAGTTAAGACCACTGAGTCGAATCTAGGCAAACCCCAGGTGGAACATCAGTGATCGGAACATTACCAGTGACAATGGAAAGAGAGGCCCAAGCAGGTAAGTTAAGGGCACAAAATTACAAGATCTAGGAATGGAACTAACAACAATGGATGAAAAATCAGGCCGTAAGCGTCTCATCTGGTCTAGGATATGTTTCACGTTCCATGGCTCCTCCGTGCCATCATTCCAACAGGTAACCAAGTGCAGGCAATCAGATTCTACTATAACATTCCTGAAGCGATGATCACGTGCAAGTTGGAATCCCAGAAGCATAGAATTGGCCTCAGAGAGCAGGGGATCCGGATTCAACAATTGTGATGTTCGCAGTGCAAGAAAAGTGCTCCGATCATCCCGGGCGACCGCGACCGCAGCACCTACGGCAAACACGTCACGAACAGCCGCACCTCCGATCATCCTGAGTGCTTTTTAAGTCAAGGTAATTTAATTTATAAACAAAAATTCGAAAAATTTATAGAGAGTGAGACCCACTCTTACTTTCACAAAAATGACAAATCATGGAGAAATATACGGAACCAACTGAAGTTTTTGTGCAGTTTACTCAAGTGTTTGTTATTTAAATAATTTCAATTAAATTTTAATTGATTTTAGTTAACCATGGGTAATTTAAATTAGTTTAGATATAAGTTTAGTAAAGTTTGAATTTTTAACTTTTTAATTTTTACCAAAATTTTTTAATTTTTTTTTTTACTTTCTCCCCAAATAAATGATTATTTAAGGAGATACCATTTATATTACTAAAAAATGCAGTACATGACCAGTATATATGATTGGCACATGTCGTTCAGTCTACTGTTTAATAGTACTTAATGAATTGGAATTGATTGTTATTATTTTGAGAATTTAAAAGATTAATTGTAAAAAATTTTAGTTCAGTGGCCACGCTCCCAATACACGAAAAATTTAGAAGGCAACCATGCCAAAAACCCTTATTTGATATCTAAGTATTTTACTCTTTATAATCCATGCAACATCAAATAATACACAAATAAATGGCATATACAATGGTAAATTAACGGTATACTAAGATAGATTAATTATATATACGAGCAAATTAATTATTATTTTATAGTAAATAAATATATACCATAGTAAATAAATTATATACATCGGTAAATGAATTATATATTATGGTATATGATTTATGTACACTATTAAATTAATGATAAATGAATTATATAAATCAATAAATAAATTCTATACTATAGTAAATAATTTATACACACCAATAAATTAATAAATTAATGGCATATGAATTTATCAAGTTAACTTTGAGAGTCTAATAGTAAAATATAATCATTTAAACTTAAAAAAGAGATATATATGTCAATAAAATCAAAAAGGAATATTCATTAACACAGAACTTAAGAAAAAAGCACAAAATTTCTTCTAGAAAGATATAAACTTCTTTAATTATTTATAAAAATAATAACTTTGCCAAAATATTTTGTAAATGGCCACTTTTCTAATGTTGACCCATGGCCCATCTTTTGTACTATCAAAATTTCAATCCAATATTATTTTAAATTACTTTCAATTAGAAAAATATTAACTTTTTAAATTCTAAAATTTTTCTGTCTCCACGAAATTCAAGACACTGCCACCGTATTTATTTATAAATCAGTTCTTTCATCTCATAAAATTTTTATGGCCTAAATATTTATTTTACGAAAATAATTATAAAAATACTATAAATTACTTAAGAAAATGGCCAAAAATAATTTACACAAAACGGCCAAAAACTTCAAATGCTCACCGGAGTAAAATCGCCGGAAACTGGAGGTCGTGGAGGGTCTACATAGGTCAGGGAAGCCTTGGACTTGCTGAAAGTGGTGTTGATCGGTGGTGATTGGCGACGGAGACGATGATTTTGGCTGCAAAACTTTGAGGCTTGGTGTGCTTCTTCTTGTGGCTAGCGGCACGATCGGTGGCAAGGGGTGGCGTCGTGGCTTCGTCGGTCAGCTGAGAGTTTCACTTGTCGGAGGAACTCTGGTAGTAGGAGTTTGGGAGGAGGCTAAGAGAGAGTTCCTTCGAGGACTTGTTTGAAGAAGAATGAGAAGTTGGGGGATTTAAAAGCAAATGTCAGAACTGTTTGTCACATGGTAGTTGCTGGTTGACTGGGAACTATTCCATAAATTCGAACTTTTAGATAGTTTTATTAGTTTTCTTACATTTACACCCTCTAAAAATTGCTCTTTAGTCTATATTTTCAAATTTTCTTAAGGATTTCACCTAAATGAATCTAGACTTAACAATGTCCAAGTTCGTTTCAGATATTTTTAATTTTATGTTCTGAAATATGAAATTACCACAATACTCTTGGCCAAAAATTACAATTTTACCCTTCTTAAAAATTGGATTCTACAGTTGCTTCAAAAAGGAAAAATGTCAAAAAAAGAAAGAAAGAAATAATTTATTTCTTAATATATATATAGTACACTTTCTAATAATTAAGATAAATATGTATATGAATTATTATTTTTTATTATATGATTTATTCTTTAAAAAATGATTGTACGATTAAGAAATTACACATACTTTATATGAATTATCTTAACAATAAAAAGTATTTATGATTTAAATATGCATTTATGAATAAAGTTAAGGAGTTAAAAAAAATCAATCTCTTAGGACTACTATATTTTTTATTATAATCAAAATTACTGATAGAACTAAATTTTTAGTTTTCCTAATTTATCATAGAAATCAAATCGTATAAATTAAATTTTGATCTCTTTTATCTGGTATAATTTTTGTAAGTGATATATTTGGTATGCGAGGGTGCACTAAGAATTAGTCTTTTATTATTTAATAATATATAAAATTATTTATGTCAATTTACAAGAGGGTATTCTTGGAAATAACTAATTAATTAAAGAGGGGGGCGACAATCAAAACTTTAACGAGTGACTGAGTTACCAAAACTTTGTTGGATTAACAATCAATGGAATTCTTGAAGAAAATTGGCTAAGTGTCTAATCAGAGTCAAATGTGGCATACTGAAGGTAATAAATGGTGTTTGATCAACACCACCAACTATAAAAATCACAAAACTTATAATAAAAAGAAGAACTTATAATACAAAGCCCGCCACTAATACACGAGAAAATAATAGAAGAAAATTTTCAGCTATTGCAAACTAAATAGAAGATTTACTCGTTAAGAAAATGCAATTTAAAAAAAAAAAAAAAGGAAGTTAGTCGAAAATTTTGTAAGTGAAAATGTTGGTTCAGTTGTATATGGCTCATTAGCCATGGGCGATGAAAAGTCGCTTCAATTATGTGATTTTATCTCCCATTGCAAGAAAGAGCAGTAGGCTTCTATATTATGCTCCTACTCTGTGTTTCCAAATATTTTTACAAGTTACTTAATTTACATGCCAAGACGAAGAGTCTGTGCAAAAGAAAACAACGAGAGCCTAAAAAAAAGGATGAAAAACTTAAGAGAAGCACATTGTCGATGGCGATCGGTTATGGCCAAAAACGCCGTCAGTTGCTGATTCCTATGCATGACATACAAAACTTGGGATGCCCGAGTTAACATAGAAGTCAAATTTCTAAGTAAGAGCCTTCCAATTACTTCTACAACCATCAGGTAGATCACAACTTGTTTATCTGGGATAGGTATGAACCTGGCAACCCAACCTATTGGTAAGGTAAAGGCTGCCACTCCAACACATATACCCCACTCGGGCCAATTCAACTTCTCTGTGTCTCCAATCATTTTGAGAATTTCCACCAATAATATTTGAAGTATAATGATAACCGCAGTTATCACTAGAAAGAGTTTGTTATGGTGTATCTTTTCGAAGACATTCTTTATCTCTCAATTCCTTGCACTGACCTGATTGAAGCGAAGGTGAAGGTGACAGGTAACATATCATCATCTGTACTGAATCATCGATTTGAATTATCAAGAGGAGAGCTACATGATAAAGGGTTTGAGGCAAGATGTTCCTGAGCATGATGTTGGTGATGAGAGGTTCTGTCTTGCACACCGGTGGCTTTTTCATGACTTCTTTTGCGGGCTTCTCTGTGGCAAATGCTTGACAAGCCAGAGTTTCTGCAGTCAACTGTACCCACAACAACTGTAGAGCTGTTAGTGTGAGCACTTGGGATTAAAAATAATCCCACAAAGTTAGCTATAAGACAAGCGAAACTCGTCGTCAGTTGGTACTGAATAAATTTCTGTATGCTGCTGTAAAGACATCTTCCCCACTTGAATACTTTAGGGATAGAAGCAAAATTACCATCCAATATGACAATATCACAGCTCTCGTCAGTGACTTCAGTGCCTTGAATTCCCATGAAGACTCCAATATCAGCTTCTTTCATTACCAATGTGTTATTTGTACCATTTCCCGCAAGTGCAACGACAAGACCATTCCGTTTCAAGCATTGTACCATTAGAAGTTTATCAGAAGGAGATGTGCTCGCCATCACACAAATCTCATCAACTTTCTTCATTCTCTCCTCTGGAGTGTAGTTTCGAAATTTTACATCTTCTATTACTTCTCCGCTAGAAGGTGTAAGTATTCCACACTCTGTGGCTATAGCTTTTGCTGTGAAGATGTCGTCAGTGATCATTTTAACGTTTACTCCAGCATTCTGAAGATCTTTAACCGCATCCGTCACCCCTGGACGACATGGGTCACTAATACCCGCAATACCTGTTAGGGTCATGCCATCTTTTAGAACTTCAACTTCTTTATGCGCAAAAGCAATGCGCCGCTATACCTTGAATAACGTGCTCAAATTTCATTTTCTGATTATGATTTAAATCTTTAAAAATTTCAGAGGCATCATAGTAATGCGTACACATAGCTAAGACTAATTCTGCAGCTCCTTTCAGGTGTACTTCATATATTTCGTAATGTGCCTTCATCTTTGTGAGAATCGCGCTTNAATAAAGTTTGACTCAATCTTTAAATTATGTACGGATAAATGTGTAATTAAACAAAAAGCGAAGTGTGAATGTATGAAGTCAATTTGGTGGTAGAATAAAATTTAAATTTATCAAAAGTGACTACCTCAAACAAAGATTGGCCACCACCAAAGATAAAATCAACAGCACCCTCTATGGTGCAATGCTTATAGTAATGTCGTCCCTGATGGTCCCACAAGGTGTCTTGCAATCCATAGAAGCCACATCTGAAGAACTTCGTCATGTCGCCCGAAACCATGGCCGCCACTGCCGGAGCTCTTGGATTCTTGTTGACCGGATGATTGTATGAATTCTATTAAAGAAAATAAGAAGGAAAAAAAATACTTTAGTATAAAAGTTCATGATAGCCAATGAAATCTCAGCATATATAATGCTGTATAGTACGTCCTTTTAAACGAAATAGTAACATTTTTGTACGTACTACTTGTAATAAGGGGAAAGCAATTAAAAAAAAAAAAGAAAGAAAAAAAGAAAGAAAGAAAGAACAATAATTTTTAATCATATAGATTAATTAACGATTTCTTACTGTAAAGCCAATAGCTTTGACAACAATATTATCAGCTGAAGAAGCGAAAGTAGGACTTTGTGCTAGGTTATCATGGTCACCCCAAACGACCTGCGTTCTACTCTTTCCTTCTCCTTTGAGAAATATGTATGGCTTATCCCTGGGAATTACTATCTTCTCCCTATATATATGCGTACGTGTTGTTATGTATAGTGTCCATTTACATGCATTAAAAGTAAATACACAAAACTGAACTTTTCATTTATTTATTTTTGTCTTAAAAGAAAACTATATGTATATGTATATACCTGTAAATTCCGGCCTTGACTCTGATCAAAACCCAATGCATATTGTATGAGGGAATAGAGTTTATGGCATATTGTATTTTCTGGAAATTGCCATGGCCTGACTGGTCCACTGTGATTGTAAGGCTGTAAGGAACGGTTTTCTTGTGTCCAGCTCTTGTGTGCCATTGACCATTCGCTAGTCCATCTCCCAAGACTGAGAAAAAAGCAATGAATAAGCTCAAATAGCATTGAAAAAACGACATTGTTTTTTTCGCCTAGTGGAGAGTTTGTGGGAGTAAAAACTAGCTTTTCTTCATAATAAAATGGGGTTTTGAGGGAAGAGACTATAGAGAATTAAAAAGAGAAAAGGGGAAAAAAAATACGTATATGGATTGGGAGGGAAAGAGTCATGAGAATAACAAATTTGTCATTGTCAGCTAATTGTGATGATGAATTATTGATTATTAGATCCATAACATTGTTTCCTTTCACATCCCATAACCAACTAATTATAGAAATAAAATATATTCAATACTAGTATTGCTTAAACATCCATTGCCAAAATAAGTCACTGAGAAAGGAAAGAGATCAAACAAAGGGGTGAAATTGAAAAAAATAAGTTTGCTGAAAAGGGAAAACAATTCATCAATACCGTTTGGGTTAATTTCGACGGAGAATATTATAAATTCAGGGGCACGTTAAGATTTGGTTACTTGTATATATTAATCATAAAATTTTATTCTCTTAAGAACCGTTTTCTAAGCAGTATAATGCGCCAATCAACATGCCTTATTATGGGAGTTGAATGAACGTAGTTGTCATTCATAAAATGAAAAGATATCTTAGAATATTAAGTAGTCACCCAATAAATTTTCCAAAACCTGCTTAGTCATTTCCATGATTCTGTTGAGAAGAGAATTTCTCTTAAGATGATATGCGTAGAAAAGAGATTTGATTAAGTAGCCTTCTATTACCTTTTTTTTTTTTTTTTTTTTTTTTTATATATTTTTTTTTTTTTTTTTTTTTTTTTTGGCACTCTGAGCTGAATGCCTCAATGTGAAGAATGTCATGACTCCTCTTTATTTCCTCCACGTTCGTATCCAAATCTTGAACAGCCCATGAAAAAATTGCTTTTTCTGTTGGACAACCGGTGATACTGTTAAGAGCAATTCCTTCTTGTAATAGTTTTTTAACACTTGGTGCATGGACATTTGATAAGTATGCTCCTTGAGCCACAAAATCTTTGCCTAGCCAAAGCTGTCACCTTCATCTGGTTCATTGTGATTGTTCTGGTTTTGTTAACACAAATAGTGGTGGCAAAGCTGATGGTCTCCAAAGGGGAGAATTGACGCACCATTGCTTTTTCTGACTTCAATTTTTTCACTGCATAAGCACGAGTAAGCAACAAAGATAACCACTAGGGATTTGGAATATTAAGTATACTCATTATGAGTCCCACCATAATATTAACAAAGCCATATATCTTGGCCAATTCATTCTTGCCGGTGAAGTTTGCTAGCAAAGCGACTGGTATTACAACTACGAAAGCGAAGACATAGCCAACCATATCAATTACTTCTTGAGTCGAGCCTGTAAAGACGTCAATTTCCTCGAGTTGTGGCCAATTCGGCTTATCATATGGTCACATCTTGCTCTCACACCAACTGAAGTAACAAGCATCGAAGCAAAACCTTCAACTACTTTAGTGCCAGAAAGCAAGAAAGCGTTCCTGTTGGTTAGATTCAATCCTATGTGGTCACTGTGATCTTGTTTCCCTTTAGCTTTGTCTACTTGTAGTTTTAAAGAGACCAAACCATGCGCTGGAATTTTATCTGCATGCTTTAAGCAAACAACATCTCCTACTACAATTTCAGGTACTCAAATCTGTTGGCGACTTCCACCTCTCACAACATCGATTTGGATATTATAGCTGTCCTTTGGTAACTTGTCGAATACACTATTATGCCAGTAGTCGCTAGTGGCAGTGACGATTATAGCAAAAAACAACCCGATAAGTATGCTTCCACCGTCTTTCCAGCCATCTTTTGGTCTATATAGTTCAATGCCTAAGCCAAGGGAGACTGAACCACAAATCACGACAATTAAAACGTTGACATCTAGCATGGCTGGCCACAGAAACGGGACGAAGCATTTTTTAGGTGGATTTGGAAGGATGTTTGCCCCGAATGCTTTTCGTTTACGGGCAATATCTTCAACCTCATCGTGAATTCCATGCACTAAATCGGTTCTAAGAGCCACGACTATTCCATCAAGACCTCCCAACTCTTCAAGTAGTACCTCATCTTTCTCTTCAACGAGCTGACTGAGCACCGTTTGTTCGATTCCAAATCCGCTTTGTGCTTCAATATTGAGGACAATGTAAGAAGAGTAAGGACATATAGTTTTGGTACTGGATTGCTGGGCTCTAAAACCCAAGACAGGAGCAGCAAAAGCAAATCGCCAATGTACTTCATTGGGTTATTTCTCACTTTCTTAGAGGTCACGCTGTCATCGTTGAGTAATTCAAATATGCGCTCTGATTCTGACTCCAAACTGGTAGACATGATTTTGAAGCTGTTTGAGGTTGTCAAGTGATCAGGCTGCTCTGCTTATTGTCTCTTGCTTTTGATAATTAATGTCATCGTACTGTGATTTCTAGTAGGAAGATATCTTATAATTGATTGATCATCCGTTGGAAAAAAAAAAAAAAAAAAAAAACAAACATTATATGAATAATCAGAAGTAGAAAATTTGGAGAGGAATGCATATATGGTCTAAACAAGTTTTAGGTGTGCATATTATTATATGGTCAGAAATTGAATATTATATAAAAATGTAGATATGGAGAAGCCTGGATTGGAGTAGCTAGTTCAATACATAGTAAATCTGAATGACTTGATTACGTATGAAATTAGATTTCTAAGATTAATGGCATGTTAGCATTTTCTGCTAGCACCTTGAAATATTGTTGACTTCTCTTAAAAAGCATACTAATAAATTTTTTGAGCACAAACTTCTATTTGCTTTCCCATCAGATTAGTACTGTAGAAAGGGGGAAAAAAAAAACACTCAGCCAAATTAAGTTTTAAATTAATTTCGTTCATTTTTAAAACCAAAAAAAAAAAAAAAAAGGAAACCATCTATTGAAGCCATTTTCTTAGCAAATTAATTAATTAGCAAGTAGTCTTAGAACTTATATATTGGCACAACCCCAAAGGGACCTTGTTGACACAATTTCAGCCACGAGAAGTATTACTATAATTATTTCTGATCCAAGGCCGGGATATGTCCCTGTAATTTTATTAGTTCAACATAAATTAGGGTGTAGAGTAATTTTCTCTTTTCCTTTCTTAATTAGGGGATAGGTTTTGCTTACCATAGTGAAGTTCGGATGATATTCTCATTTCTTGTTAAAAAAATCTAATCATATTAGAATCTATTTTCTTTTATCTTTTCTGTTTTATATTTTTGTTCTTTTAAAGCTAAGAGCTTTTGTGGTACGGTAATTATGATCTAATAAAAAAAACTACTAACAGTTCAAAAATGCTTACATTATAACTCATTTTTCTTTCAAAATCAATGCTAAGCGCGATGCATAGTATGCATACTTAACACCACCTTCTAATCTCAGTTCCATATTTAGGTTCTACCTATATGCAGAACACTCCCTAATCATTTGTCATTTTTGCACCTTACTATTGAATTTGTCCTGTTTAATCAAATAAAGTTACACATTTTAAGTTTCGATGTTCTTACAAAAATTCCCTTCCAAAAAAAAAAAAAAAAAAAAACCGTAAGGTCGCAACGTCTGACAACAGAAAATAAATCTTAAATATGGCTATAACTAGTGGAGTTAATAAGACTACTTTGCTTTAATTAGTTTCAAAGACTAGTGATAATCAGAATTCTGCACTCAGCAAAATCTCCACCCATAAAAATAAGAGAGAATAAATAACCTAATAATTAATTACAGAGCATTATCACTTTAATATTCTAGAACCGAAATTTACAAGATTATAGATGCTGATGCTGATCCAGGTTTTCAAAGTGTGAACCAACCTTAATTAGTACCACACACATAAATGGAAATACGGAAAACAAAGCTAGAACTTGACATTAGAAAAATCAAATTAAAAAATACTACTGAATTTCAATTTCGGTTTTAAACGGATCGTGTTGACTTAATTTAAAACAGAATTAACAAAAGGGGAAAAAAGAAAAAGAGTACGGACAATACCTTAGTTTGAGTTTTAGCTAAGAGTCATTATTATTAGGTTGACCAATCGGCTTCTTTAACTCATGAAAAATTGTTTCTTTGGAGCACTACTCCGAAAATGGAGGACTAGTAAGAGAACCCACGGCTATTATACCCAATGCTTCTCGGACTAAAGTAGAGCATGTTGAACACAATGCTGGGAGAATATGCAAATAATAAATAGAAAGTTCGGATGTAAAGGATATAAAACAATAATTAACACTTTTAATTTAATTTTTTTAAGGCCGAAAAAAACAAAAGAAAAAATAGGCCAGGTGGGGGAGCTGGTTCAGTCAGAGATTAGTATGTATGGATGGTCAAGTATTGTGTCTCTTCCCCTCTGCCTAAATAATTGTCCATTGGGCTTACGTGCAGTACCTTTCATTTACAAAAGATTGAAATCGCTTTAGATGGTTAAATCAGACACCACTCACAACTTCCAACAAAGGAAGAAAAAAAAAACGAACCTACTCACAAGCTGTATCTATTCTGTTTTTCCTTTTTTAGAAAAGGTTCTGTCTTTTACAATCATTGAGCTCTGATCTTTTTTGCTAGAATTGTTATGTATATACTATGATTGATTGTGATAAAAGGAAAATATTTATATACGTTAAATATTTGTGTATTTATTTAAGATCATTTATCATATATAGAGATCATAAATTTTCTATATTTTATTTTTTGAATTTGAAGGATTATCATAAAAAATTTCCCTGTATTTTTCACTACTCTAAACAAGAAATTGACATTTACTTTTCACTGTTCCAATAGCAACTCCAATGCGCTTGTTACATCCGTTCTCTTCTTATGCCCAATTTTTAGCATTTAGCCAGTTTCCTATAGCGTGCTACATGGATTCAGCATTAACATGCTAAAATTTAGTATATGCAATATTTAGTGCCAAATTTGGTATCAATTACAACAGTTGCCATAGGGCTATATTTTTTTTTCTCATTTCACCATTTTTTAATTAATTATTTATTTACAAAAATATCTTTTCATAAATTAACATGAATATCCTCGTATAATATTAAATAATTAAAACCCTCGTCTCTTAGTCTATCGTCCAAATGCACGTACAATAATCATATGATTGTTTGCACAAAACTTAAAAAAAAAAATCAAAATTTTATGTAGTTTAGGTTTCATAAAAATGGACGAACGAACTGTAATTGTCGAAGATTTTGATTCTCCTAACAATTTAGATTGTAATGAGGTAAGATTTTCAATTTCGGTATTATTGGTTTTTATATGTGTTCTTATTTTGTGATTAAAAAAATGAAAATTAGATTTTTCATTAGTTTGTGTTATTTCTTTTCTTTTAAATCTTTGTTAGAAAGGTTTAGATAGATTTTGTGATCTCAATTTTATGATTATTAGTGTTTTCTTTTCTCATTCTATTGATATTCACATTTTTCTTTTAAGTTTTTTTTTCCTCCCGTTTTGCTGAACCAATAATTGGTTTTGGGTTTATTTGTTTTTTTTTTTTTGGGGGGATCAATCATGGAGGGGGAGGGGAAACTAGCTGTACAGCAACTNTAAGGTTTTTTTTTTTTTTGTTTTTAGGAATCAATAGTTTGCGCTTCTTTTTTTTCTTTTTTTTGGTAGAATTAAACGTTCAGGAATCCTTTTTTTTTTTTTTTTTTTTTTTCTGTTTAGGAACCAACAAGTTACAATTTTCTTTTAAATTATTTTTTGTTCTGGTGGGAAAAGAAATTTTTGGAGACATATATAACATGGGGTATTTTTGTATATCACAAAAATTTATAAGGTGTATAAAAGAAAATTTTAAAATATTAGAGAAGTGTGCTTCGTAGAGGGGTGGGGAGGAAAAAAAAAATTGGCTTTATCAAATTTAATACCAGTGTTGCATTAGGGGAGGTTTTTGTGCTATGTGCTAAACTACAACACTAACAATTTAGCAAAGCAATGTAGTATTGCATTGGAGATGCAAAAATCTCGTCAGTCTATACACGAAGAAGGGTGTGCCATTGAGTAGAGATAATTCTTGGGGATGAGAATCAGAACCAAAAATATATATGGTTCTACGGAAGCTTGTATTAACAACATCAATTGCATTATCATCTGTACTTCTGGACTTAATCATTCCAAAGTGCAGATAGTAATATTATTTGCTCAACACCACCGCTATAAACATCACAAACCGCCAATCAAATAGACTTTATTATAAGAAAAAGATAAAAGAATTTCAAAATGGATAATATTTGATATACCAATTTTTGCATCAAATTTTTAATTACAACATACGTGTGTCATGTCATTTATCATCAGTTAATTAGTGATAATATTTAATATATTTGTGATTTTATCATCAGTTAATTAGTGATAATATTTAATCTATTTGTGATAAATTTTATTATCCTGTCAAAATACGAAGCCTCAATAACATATTGGAAAATATAAGAAACATTTTTGTATATGGCTCATTAGCCATGGGAGATCTTTCTTTTCAAAAAAAAAAAAGAAAAAATCAATACTATTGCGTGGTAAGATAATGCAACAACGAGAAAACCACTTTTTTCTTTTTCTTTTTTTTTTTTTCCAAAGCAAAACTCAAATAGTTAAGGTTCCACACAACGTGTTCGCAAATCTATCTAGAAGTAACTAAACATGCTAACAAAAGAAATCCAGTTACGTAAAAGAAAATATACGAGCTTAAGAAATGGCAACAACTAAACCAACTAACCAAGACTACTTAATTAATAGACAACAAGCTCATTCGTGATTGGTTTCGGCTGGAAACTCCCCCCGTTGCCGATTGCTTTGCATGCGAAACATAACTCGGTATCGTCGAATTAACGGAGAAGTCAATTTTTTGAGCATAGACTTTCCAAATGTTTGCACAACCATAAGGTAGCTCACAACTTGTTTCTTTGGGACAGGTATGTACCTGGCTACCAAACCGATTGGCAATGTTAACCCTGCAATTGCAATGCTTAAACCCCACTGGGGCCAATTCAACCTCTTTGTGTCTGCAATCCTCTTTAGAAGTTCCACAAGCAATATTTGAAGTATAATAATAACCACAATTATGCCCCAAAGAAGTTTGTTCTTGTGTATCTTTTCAAAGACATTCTTCGTCTCCAGCTTCCTCGCATTGACTTGATTGAAGACTTGGCAAAGCACGTACGAAGTGAAGACGAAGGTAAGAAGTACCTTCTCATCATCTGCACTAAAACCTATTATCTCATCTAGAATTTTAAAGAGGAGAGCTGTTTGAAACAAAGCTTGAGGCAAGATGTTTCTCAACATGATGTTGGTGAGGAGAGGATTCATCATGCACACTGGTGGATTTGTCATGAGCTCTTTTGTAGGCTTCTCTGTGGCAAATGCAAGACAAGCTAGTGTATCTGTAATCAAGCTCACCCACAGCAACTGTACAGTTGTTAGTGTGAGGTTTTGGCCCGAAAATAATCCAATAGAGTTACTTAAAAGAGCAGAGAAACTAACTGTCAATTGGAACTGAATAAATTTCTGTAAGCCGCTATAGACGCATCTTGCCCACTTCAAAACTTCGGGGATAGTTCTAAAATTACCATCTGATATGACAATGTCAGAGTTCTCCTCAGTGACTTCAGTGAACTGAATCCCCATGAAGACTCCAACATCAGCACTTTTCATTGCTGAGGAATTATTTGCACCATTTCCAGCAACTGCGACAACAAGATCTTTTTGACGCAAACATTGTACCATCAAGAGTTTATCATCGGGAGATGCGTTTGCCATCACGCATATCCCATCGACTTTCTCCCTTCTCTCTTCTGGACTGTACTTACGAAACTTCTCACCTTCTATAACTGCTTCATTATCCTTTGTATCTGGTGCAAGTATTCCACACTCTGTTGCTATAACTTCTGCAGTGAAAATGTTTTCGCCAGTGATCAATTTGACTTTTACTCCAGCTTTCTGGAGATCTTTCACGGCATCCTTCACCCCTGGACGATCTGGATCGCTAATACCCATGATTCCTAACAATGTCATCCCATCTTTAAGCATTTCAACTTTGTTCTCATCTTGTACCTCTTTGGTTCCAGCTTCTTTATGTGCAAAAGCAATACACCTGAGCTTGCTAGTTGCCATATGTCGGATAACTTGCTTAAATTTCATTCTCTGATTATCATCCAAAGCTTTAGTAATTCCGGAAGCATCATAGTAATAAGAACACATTGTTGAAAGTAAGTCTGCAGCTCCTTTCAAGTGTACATGGATTGTGTTATCTGCCTTTCTCCGTGCAAGAATCCAGCTTTGTTTCGTCTTTGAACTGAAGGGAACAGTGCGAAGAATGTCATGACTCCTCTTTATTTCCGCTTTTTCACTTTCTGAATCTTTAAAAGCCCATGAAAGAATCGCTTTTTCTGTTGGAGTACTGGAAATAGTATTCAGAGCTATTCCTTCTTGTAATAGTATTTTAAGCTTCGGATTTATTGATGAGCATGCTTCTTCAGCCTCAAAATCGTTGCCAAGAAAAAACTTTGCGACCGTCATATGGTTCATTGAGAGTGTTCCAGTTTTGTTAATGCAAATGGTGGTGATAAAGCTCATAGTATCCAAAGCAGAGAGCTCACGCACTATTGCATTCTTAGCCTTCAATTTCTTCATTGCATAGGTACGAGTAAGCTTCAAAGAGAGATTCAAGGGATCTGCAATATTCACTGCAGATGTTATGAGTCCCACCACAATGCCCACTATGGCATATATCTTGGCTAGGCCAGTTGCAGGCTGTTGATCTCCGTTCTTATCCTCAACTGTAAAAGACAAGTTTCCTGTGAAAGAGAATAGCACAAGTACCAAAGTAACTACATAAACAAGCTTATCCATTGTTGAATCCATCCCCTCGAGCCGATCTTCTAAAGAACCCAATTTATCTTTTATTGAAACCACCTCTTCGAGCCGATCTTCTAAAGGTGTTGGCTTATTTGAATTATGGCTAATTTGGCTCATCATTTGGCCCCATCTTGCATTCATGCCAACTGAAGTAACAAGCATCCGGGCAACGCCATCAACTACTTTGGTGCCAGAAAACAGGAAAGGGCTATTTTTGATCGGATTCAACTCTACATGGTCACCCTGATCTCGTTTTCTGCTAGTTTTGTCTACCTGCTGTAGTTCTAAAGAATGATCCTCTAAGAGCAAACCATGTGCTGGAACTTTATCTCCATACTTTAAGCAAACTATATCTCCAACTACAATTTCAGTCACTGGAACCTGCTTGCAATGTCCGTTTCTCACCACATCAATCTCGACTTTATAGCTATCCTTTAGTAACTTCTCGAATACTCTGTCATGCCAGCAGTCGCTAATAGCAATGACGATACTAGCGAAACACACCCCGATGAGTATGCTTCCGCCATCCTTCCAACCATCTTTTGTTCCATCCACTTTAATGCCTAAACCAAGGGAGACTGAACCACAAATTACGAGGATTACAATGTTGAGCTCTAGCAAAGCTTTCCACACAAGTTGGAAGAATTTTTTTTTAGGCGGAAACTGAAGTATGTTTGCTCCGAATACTTCGCGCCTATGGGCAATGTTTTCAATCTCATCATGAATTCCATTAACTAAATCCGTTTTAAGAGCTACTGCTATACCATGAACACGTCCTAACTCTTCTAGTAGTAGCATATTCTCCTCCTCAATGAGCTGAGTGAGGGTTATTTGATCAATTTTAAACTCGGTACTCTCTGGTTCGACATTGATGACATTGTCAGAGGAAGAGGATGCAATTTCTGTATAGCTCTTCTTTTTTGCATAGGCTTGGGAAGAGGATTGCAAGAATCTTAAACCCGAGAGATAAACAGCGGAGGCACGTTGCCAGTATTTCCTTGCATTAGTTCTCATTTTCTTGGAGTTACTATCATCATCAGGTAATTCAGTGCTCTCTGGTTCTCGCGAGACGAAACTGGAAGACATGATGAAAAATGATCTAGTAACTAATTAAGAACGGTTCTACTCTTTTTGCTCCTTCCTTCAGAATGTCACCCGACCGTGTGATTTCTAGTAAGAATGTAAAAAATGATTGATCATGTATTGGCAAAAGTGCAAATACAAACACAAAATGGGCAAATATTTCATTGCACAAAGTTATAATAAGTTCTTGTATGAACAATCAGACGTAATTAATTCGGAGAAGTGCATGGTTCAAAAAATTTTCAGTTCTGCATATTATATGTTCAATGAACGAATTTTATAAATGAATTTAGAGATGGAGAAGCCTGGATTGGAGTGGTTCAATGGTAAAATGTTCTGCAAGTTAAATAATGTTTTTTTTTTTTTAAATTTGAGAAAAGAAAAATTTAACCTAAGGTACGTACTAATACAACTTCAATTCCTAATTCTGAATGATAGATCTACGATTAATAGTGTAATAACCCAGGAATTAAAAAAAAAGAAAATAAATAAATAAAAGAATAAAATATAAAAAACCAAGGTTTTAGTTTATTAAACAAAGATAATTAAGTAATTTAAAAGATTAGGAAACCCTATACGTATAATTTTTCAGAGTCTTTGACAGAAGAAAAAAAAATTTAACGCTCTATAGAGGGAGAGAAAAGTGGCTGAAAGCTTAGGAGGAGGAGAAGGGTTACACAAGATTGATTGTCGATTCTATAAGGTAAAGAACTCCTCCTTATCAATTATCAATTAGTTATTTGGGATTCTTGGGGCTAATCAATCATCTAAGGTTTAAAAATTTTTTAAGCATCTTTTTGTTTCAACCATGATTCTAGGGTTCATTTATATTCTGATTGATTACTCTCGTTGTAGGGTCTAAAACAAGACTACAACTACGTGATTTGGATGTCTAGATTAAAAATTATAGATTTTGAGCTTTGGTCTAGAACGGTAAAATATAGTAGTGATTACGGCTGATTTTTCTGGTGTTTCTGATAGTCTAATAGGGTCATATTTAGTATGGTTGGAAAGCATAATAAGCTTTCCAGTAGTATATAATTTGTCAAAAACAGATTTATAACCAGAGAGATATAGCCTTTCAAAGTGAGCATTATGAATCTGGAAAATTTTTGTAACTTTCAGGAGTAAAATGTGGCAACCATTTTCTTGACTTTGTGGGGCCTACCTATGGACCCTATAGCCATGTTCTTGGAATTTTTAGGACCTCAATCACTTGTAGATATTGTCCTCCAAGTTTCACAATTTTTAGAATTAATTTGGAATTGTTATGAGTTTTTTATATTGAGGTTATATAAGGTAATGTAGCGAATGTATTAAGTGTGCATGATCATCGGGTTAGACATTATGTTAGGCATGATTTAAGATACCTATTAAGTGCTTAATGATCATAAATGATTCTTGTTATAATTATAGGTTCTTGTGTTAACTAGCAATTTGTGGTTGGATTAGTTAGACTAACGAACAAGTAAATAATCTATCATCTTTACTAGTGATTTTTGTTTTACTTAAGTTAATGTTTCTTTTGCTTTCTTTTAAAGAAAATTATGTTTGTAAATCTTAAATTTAGTTTCAAGTAATTTGTTAATAAATAAAAATTGGTTTGATAAGACATAACTATCTTTAAATAAAATATGGATCAAGCTTATATTTGTTACTACTGTTAAATGATTTGAAAGTTGTTATCTTATTGATAAATATGAAAAGTATTTGTTAATTATTTTATAATTGAATGTATTAAAATACTCTTTAGTGACTATACATGTGAACCCAATCCACATAGTAAATCTGTGATTCGTACCCGGCTACAGTGGTTATTTATAGTAGATTCGGACCCAACTACAAGGGTTATTTATGGCAGATTCAGACGTAGTGACAGGGGTTAAGTGTGGTCATAGTCGCCAAAACTGTAGAGTAGAATTTGAAAATGATATCGATTATTGAGTAAGTTTGAGACAATGAATTTTGAAACCTTCTACTTTGTTAAATTGATTTTTATTTAGTTTCATTTTCTCTTTTTTAAAAGTATTAATTTCAAAATTAGAGTTATTTTGTAAAATACTTACTAAATATTTCAAATCATATATGCTTGATCCAACTAGTAGATGTTATTAGTTACTTACTAGACTGTCGAGCTTACTATTTTTATTCTTTAATCTTTTTTAGATTCGGAAAATAGTCAATAAATGGAACTTATATTTGAAGGAGGGAGATAGTTTGAGAACTCAAATTTTACTATTTAGAGTTATTGTATTGTTTAGTTTCTATTTTGAGACATTATTAGTTACTTGAGGTATACTGTATTATTGTTATGATTTTAGTTTCTTTGTTATTATGGATTTAGCAAATTGTTATTGATGATTTAGATTGTTTGGTGTTTTATTATGATGAGATATTTTGAGTGATAATAATTCTATTTAAATTTTTAATAACGATTAGATTCAAAATTTTTCATATTTATGAGATTTATTCTTACGAGTATGTGCTGATTGTCATGTCCCTTGTGTTAAGACGTGATAAATAATATTTTACGAAAGTAACTTGAAATAAATAATACGGACGGTCTTGAGACGTGATAAATAACATTTTACGAAAATAACTTGAAATAAATAATACGGACTATTAGAACATTAACATCATTTCGTTTTCTTAAAAAACAAACTGACACATAACACATTTGCTGAGCCAGACACTTTTATCAATTTTGCTTCAAAATATCAGATCATTATTATAAAAAGAACCAAAAAAATTAACATCTCCACTCACCCTACAGTGTTGGAGTAAACTAATTAAACCTTATTTGGTTACCCAGACGCCTAAATCTCATTCTCACCAATCCCTTATTATTATGAAACTTGAAATACGCTCTTTCGTGGGTTTTATTTCTTTAAACTAATAAATTTCTGTCTTTCACCACTAACGTTCTTTTATTTAGATTTCTTCAATTTCTTTATCATTTCTTGAGAGCAATGTTCTCAATCACATCAATGGATTCAGAATACACATGAATATGTTGTACACAAATTACCAACTTTTAGCTTCAAACATTGAATTAAATAAAATTTATGACAACACATAAGTAAATGGTTTAGCTTTTGGCCGATATGTCGACGTCAAGAGAAAGAGAAGAAGTTTTATTATAATAAAAGGAGAGATTCTGACAAATTTTTCGCACACCTAAATCTCATATACCCAGATCTCTATCTCACGTAATCATTCAAGACCAGGGAAAAAAAAAAAAAGTTTTGCCAACAATCTTGACACAATATAAAAAAGAATCACAAATAAATAAGCTATAAAGAAATAAAATCAAAAAAATTTTTATACCAAATTCCCATAAACTAAACTAAGAAAAAAAAATTATATATAGAGATATCAAATATGGCTACCCATAAAACTCTATATGGCTGCTCCTACATGCGGCTGACTCCTAAAGGGTGCGACTACACCAAAACTACCAAGGCTAACATAGATAGCCATTATCAATTTAGGACTAATCACGACTACGTCCACAAGATGGAATAACTCTAAGTCGGCTGGCCCATATATGCTAATTCGGGTTCGGGTCGCGACGTTGCACATTAGTGGTAATAGAAGGATAACAAAGCTAGAACTTGACATTAGAAAAATAAAATTAAGGGGAAAAAAAAAACTCTACTGAGATTTAATTTCTGTTTGACGAAGGGGTTGACCTTAAAATAGAATTAACAAAAGAAACAAAAGATCATGAGCGAAAAACATAATGAAGTAGAGTACGGACGATACCTTAGTTTCAGTTCTGCGAGTCATTATAGGTTGATGAATGGAGGGACTAGGCGACTAGCAACTGAGTCAAGCCACAGCCATTTCTACCCAAATGCTTCTTGGACTTTAGTTGAAGACAAAGGTGAGAGTTATGATAATTAATAAATAGCTGTGCTTGTATTAAGCAAAAGGAAGATAGAAAGTTAGGAAGTAAAGGACAGAAAACAACAACACTAATTTTGTTTTATTTTGTTTTTTGGCTGAAAAAGAAAAAGAAAGAGAGAAAAATAGAGGCCGGGTGGGGAGCTGGTTCAGTCGAACTATAGTACGTATCAGTATGTTTAGTCGGGTAGTGTCTCTTCTCCTGCATTATTGTCCATTAATTGACCTATGTGGACCCTCTGATGACTGAAATACAAACAACACTGACGTCCATTTATATATTTAAACCAGACACCACCGACAAGTCACAGCTTTCAGCAAAGAAGATAAAAAAGAGGAGGGGCGGCCAGTGGTTATACTCCTAGCACGGGATCATACTAATTTCAACTTTGTTCGGGAATGTCCTTAAGATTTTACGAGTGGGTTATTATTATTGAACAATAAAGTGAGTCATCTGAATTATATGTATTTTAACTAACGAGAATAATATCTCAGTGTTAGGTCCAAAAGTTTGACATTTTAAGTGACAAAGTTTTGAGAACTCAAGTTGATAAAAAGAAGAAAAAATTACAACAAGTTTGAAGTTGTTACAATAAGTCTAATGTTGTTATAACAAGTGTTGATTTTACAACAACTAAAACTTGCATTTTTCTTTATATGGAAACATTCTAGAATGTGCCTAAATGTGTTTTATTTCCATATTAGATGATTCTGGTGATACTCTATAGGTGAAATATAAATGAAATTTCGTATATAGCTGTATAAGATATTTTTCCTATTAATTTTCAATCAATTCTTTTTATATTTACTATATATATCATTGATTATTTCATCATCCTTTTGTTCTTGATTGATATCTGATTGCATCTCTTTAATCAACGAATTTGGACAGGTTTCTGAAGAGAATTCATAAGGATTTTCGTTCTTAATTATTGCTGAAAATTTGCTCACTAATTAATTAAGTTTCCTTTAGTTAATTGATTTGATTTGATGAGTTGTTATGATCAGATTTCCTGATTTGAAGATTAGTTAATTTTCTTAAATCTTGACTTTTGATTGATATTAATTGATATATGATTTACTAGGTTAATTATCAATCTTTGGCAGGTTAAATGAAGATTTCCAGCTGTATAAAATGTGTCCAAACCAAATCAAAGGAGCAATCATAAATCTGGATATTTTCCTAATAATTGTTCAGAAAGTTGTTGGCTGATTACAACATTTATAGAAAAATTTTGATTTTGTTATTAACTCTTTCCTTATCTGATTTCAGCCTATTCACACTACAATGGAAGACCAACGGGGCTGGAATTCACCTATAAAAGCTCTACTACTCCAAGGAGTTATTTATGCACTTCATTGAGAGAAATATACTTAGAGAGAGCTTTTGTTTGTAAGGCATAGAGTATGTTCTATGGCTATTGAGTGACTTAGAGAGCTTTAGGGTTTTCTAGGTACTTTGTTGGAGTATATGTTGTTCTTTGGGAGGAAGAACAATACGTCCTCGGGAGGAGATAGATCCGGACCAGTGAAGGGAGTTCATGTATGAAGGATTAACAAGACGAAGGAAGCTCGCTAAATATGATTAGTAAAGTCGTTACAATGCATTACGGCAATTGAAAAGAGGAAGTCTTTTATTGCGTTAGTCAATTGGTGTTTGTAATTTTTATACTTTACTAATTTGTTTAATCTCAGGGCGTGGCCCTCTGGTGTAGGAGATGTCTAAACCACGTTAAAAACGTCTTGTGTTCATTCTTTATTTTCTTATTCTTGTTGCAACATATATACTCGTTGTTGCAATAACTTTTCATACATGTGTTACAATATAATTAATTAATTATTAAAATTAATCAATTAGTTAATTATTTGGTAATTCCTAAAACAGATCTTTTAATTGGTATTAGAGCAGAGTCACTTAATTTTTAGTGAGATTTTGGGATTTTGTGATCTATTTTCTGTTAGTATGTCTTTTCTCAATGAAGAAGGATCAATTTCTCGTCCACCATTGCTAGATGGAACCAACTATGATAAGAGCTATCATCAGAGCACTCGACATTAAAGCCTGGAGGTCTATTCTTACAGGTTAGTCTCCTCCTGTTGTCAGAGTTGATGATGGAACAACCTCATTGAAATCTGAGATTGATTGGTCACCTCATGATGATTTGCTGACAAGTTACAACACTAAAGCTCTGCATACCATTTTCAATGGATGTATAATAGTGCAAATCAAGTTGATTTCTTCATGTGAAACTGCCAAGGAGGCGTGAGAAATCTTTCAAACTCATTTTGAAGGCTCAGGTGATGTAAAGCGTAATAAACTCACATATCTTATAACTAGATTTGAGCAAATACGTATGGAAGAAAATAAATCTTTGTCTCAATATTATACAAAACTGTGTGATATTGCTAATGAATCATTTGCTCTTGGTGAAAAGATTCCTAAAGCTATTCTAGTAAGACAAATCGTTAGGTCTCTTCCTGATCGTTTTCAACCCAAGATTGTTGCAATTGAAGAGAACAAAAATATAGACATCATGAAGGTTAAAGATTTGATGAGTTCTCTTCAAGCATTTGAAATGAATATAACGGTAATTCTCTAATAATTATTTATGTTTCGTATAATATTTTTTCCTTACGATAAGAATCAATCATTTAGTCAATTATTTAGTATTATGTACCGTGCGTCTATAATTAGACCTTTGTAAATTAGATATTGGAATGAAATTTCTTTTATAAAAAGAAGAAAACAAAAAGAAAATCCATAACAGATGAGGGGCAACAAATTTAAAATCATTATAGTATTAGCAAAAAAATAAATTTTAAAAAATAATACATCCTATCCTAATTTCTTTTTACGGAGGCGTTCACCTTAAAGTATAATTAACAAAAGAAAAAAACGCGATAGGAAGAAAAGTAAGGATGATACCTCAGTTGATCAATTGGCCAAGTAGTTGATTAAAGAGAGAGAGAACCGTTCTTTGTAGCAGTAGTACTTCGAAAATAGAGGGACAAAAGTGGACTAACTTCTTCCTTTGTAACAAGTCAAAAATGGAGGAGATTGAGCAAACCACAGTTTTGTATACCAAAAAAGTTATAATTAATGGAAAACTGAAAGAAAACAAAAGGAAAGGGGAAAGAAAATGAGGCTGGTACTGATAGGCAACAAGCAGCAGTCATCAAAGGACATTCTGGTGATACTCTATAGGTGAAATGTAAATGGAATTTCGTGCATAGCTGTATAGGATATTTTTCCTATTAATTTTCAATCATTTCCTTTTATATTTATCATATATATCATTGATTATTTCCTCATCCTTTTATATTTGATTAATATCTGATTGCATCTTTTTAATCAATGAATTTGGATAGGTTTTTGAAGAGAATTCATAAGAATTTTCATTATTGCTGGAAATTTACTCATTAATTAACTAAGTTTTCTTTAGTTAATTGATTTGATTTGATGAGTTGTTGTGATTAGATTTCCTGATCTATTGCAACAACTCCGGATATTTAAGAAAAGATTGGTTAATTTTCTTAAATCTTGGTTTTTGATTGATATTAATTGAGATATGATTTTCTAAATTAATTATCAATCTTTGGCAGGTTAAATGAAGATTTTTAGCTGTCTAAAACGTGTCCAAATCAAATTAAAGGAGTAATAATGAATCTGGATATTTTCCTAGTAATTATTCAAAAAGTTGTTGCAACAACTTTTTAGCCGATTACAACATTTATGGAAAGATTTTGATTTTGTTATTAACTATTTCCTTATTTGATTTCAGCTTATTCACACTACAATAGACAACCAAGGGGGCTGGAATTTACCTATAAAAGCTCTAATACTCCAAAGAATTATTTATGCACTTCATTGAGAGAAATATACTTAGAGAGAGCTTTTGTTTGTAAGGCATAGAGTATGTTCTATGGCCATTGAGTGACTTAGAGAGCTTTAGGGTTTTCTAGGTATTTTGTTTGAGTGCATCTTGTTCTTAAGGAGGAAGAACAATACGTCTTTGAGAGGAGACAGATCCGGACCAGTGAAGGGAGTTTACTTGTGAAGGATTAACAAGACAAGGGGAGCTCGCTAAATAAAATTAGTGAAATCGTTATAACGTATTACGGCAATTGAAAAGAGGGAGTCTTTTATTGCGTTAGTCAATTGGTGTTTGTAATTTTTATACTTTACTAATTTGTTTAATCTTTGGGTGTGGCCCCGTGAAATAGAAGAGGTCCGAACTACGTTAAAAACATCTTGTGTTTATTTTTTATTTTCTTGTTCTTGTTGCAATATATACACTCGTTGTTGCAACAATTTTTCATACATGTGTTATAACATAATTAATTAATTATTAAAATTAATCAGTTAGTTAATTATTTAATAATATCTAAAACAGATCTTTCACCTAGAATGAAGGGTGAAACACTTGACTAACAGGTAATACCTTTACATTTAATACTCTAAAAAAGAACTACTTAGATTTGAACCTATAATCTATCACTTATGTGTTGTGTCTATTCTCTAATAATTATTTATGTTTCGTATAATATTTNGTAATAAACTCACATATCTTATAACTAGATTTGAGCAAATACGTATGGAAGAAAATGAATCTTTGTCTCAATATTATACAAAACTGTGTGATATTACTAATGAATCATTTGCTCTTGGTGAAAAGATTCCTAAAGCTATTCTAGTAAGAAAAATCGTTAGGTCTCTTCCTGATCGTTTTCAACCCAAGATTGTTGCAATTGAAGAGAACAAAAATCTAGACATCATGAAGGTTAAAGATTTGATGAGTTCTCTTCAAGCATTTGAAATGAATATAACGGTAAGAAAAAAAGAGAAATCCATTGCACTTAAATCCTCGTAAGAAAACGTTGGAGTGACAAATGAGGAAGAAGATGGCAACAAACTTGCTTTACTTACAAAAAATTTTAAAAAAATCTTAAGGAAAGTAGGCAAGAACTTTGGATTTGTTTCATCCTCATCCAAATCAGGTAAGACCTCCTCTAAATCTTTTGATTCTTCTAACAAGAAAGGTGTGCAGTGCAAAGAATGCCAAAGATTTTGGCACATACAATCTGAATATGCAAACACTTTGAAAAAGAAGCCTAAATCTTTCGCATCAACTTGGAGTGATGAAGAATCTGAAGGCAGCCAAGAATGTGACAACAATGTACATAATCATGTTGCTTTTGTTAGTTCATTTTTTCCGAGTAATCTTTGTCTTATGCAGGAAAAATCAATTGCTTCTTATACAGTCTCGGAAGTTGATGACAAAGAATTGCCTTTGACTGAATCCAAATTTGATTCGGATACCGATGAAGATTCACTTGGCGATGCATACAAAAAATTGTATGCTCAATGGGAACGTATTTGTGCTGAAAACCGTGGTTTAGTAAAAACTAATTCTCTTTTGGTTGAGTATAAAGAAAATTCTTTTAAAGAATTTAAGAACTAGAATTAACTGTTGATGAAAAAGAAAGAAGATTAAAAGAGGTTTCTATGGAACTTAAGAGAACAATGAAATCTCTCAAAATGCTTAATTCTGGTTCATCTCAATTAGATCATATTTTGACTTCTAGTAAGTTTTCTAGTGATGTTACTGGACTTGGTTTTAAAGGTGAGTGTTCAGGAATAAAAACTATTTTTGTGAAAGAATCGGTTACTACTCCTGCTCAATATGTTTGCTTTGTTTCTATGGTTGAGCCTAAGAATGTCAAAGAGGCTCTACTTGATGAGTTTTGGGTAAAGACTATGCAAGAAGAGTTAGAACAATTTTCTCGTAATGATGTTTGAACTTTTGTTCCTAGACCTAATCATACAAATGTCATTGGTACCAAATGGATTTTTAAAAATAAGTCTGATGAATTTGGTAACGTTGTGAGAAATAAAGCAAGATTGGTTACTCAAGAATATACTCAAATTGAGGGCATTGACTTTGATAAACTTTTGCTCCAGTGACTAGATTAGAGCTTATCAGGTTACTTCTTGCAATATCTTGTGTCATAGGTTTCAAATTATACCAAATGGATGTTAAAAGTGCTTTTCTGAATGTTATTTTGAATGAAGAAACCTATGTTGAATAGCCCAAAGGATTTGAAGATCCACATTTGTCTAATCATATTTTCAAATTAAAAAAGGCATTATATAGGTTAAAACAAGCTCCTAGGGCATGGTATAAGATATTGACAATTTTCTTAATTGAAAGAGGTTACAAGAGAGGGGGAATGGACAAAATACTTTTTATCAAACACTTTGATTCCGGTATTATTATTACTCAAGTATATGTAGATGATATAGTGTTTGGCTCTACTTCTAACTCTAAAGTATAGGAGTTTGTCAATCAAATGAAGGAAGAATTCGAGATGAGCATGGTTAGAGAGCTCACATATTTTTTGGATTTGCAGATTAAACGGCTTGAGGATGACATTTTCATTTCTCAAACCAAGTATGCCAAGAACCTTGTTTCTAAGTTTGGTCTTGAAAAAGCCAAACAATTTCACACCCCCATGAGCACAACGCTAAAATTGACAAAAGATGAATGAGGGGTAAGTATTGATCTAACATTGTACAGAAGCATGATAGGTAGTCTTCTTTACCTTACTGCTAGTCATCCTGATATTAGTCACTGTGTTGGTATGTGTGCAAGATATCAGAGTAATTCTAAGGAATCTCATATTACTACTGTTAAGAGAATTATTCTCTATATGAGTGGTACTCTTGATTATGGTATTTGGTATTCTAGGGATACTAATGTGAATCTTGCAGGATATAGTGATGCGGACTGGGCAAGTAATGCAGATGACAAAAAGAGTACAAGTGGTGGTTGTTTCTACCTTGGAAATAATTTGGTTTCATGGCACAATAAAAAACAGAATTCGATTTCTCTGTCAATTGCTGAGGTAGAGTACATTGCTGTTAGAATTTGTTGTACACAATTTCTCTGGATGAAATAGATGCTTGCTGACTATGGCTTCGATATAGATGTTATGACTGTATTTTGTGATAATACAAGTGCAATAAAAATTTCAAAAAACCCAGTGCAACATTCTAGGACAAAGCATATAGACATCTATCATCATTTTATAAGGGAATTGGTTGAGAACAAAACAATCATTTTAGAACATGTTGGGACTGAAAAGCAGATTGCATACATTTTACCAAAGACCTTGATTCTATAAAATTTGATTCCTTGAGGCAAGCCTTAAGAATCTGTTCTGTTTAAGTTTCTTGTGTTTTTGTATTTTTCAGTTTCAGCCAAAAATGTTTCTTTTGAATAAAAAGATGTTGATAGAGATAAAAGTGTATAAGGAGTTTAGATAATATCTTTTTAATTTTTGTTATAAACTAGATTATTTAATTATTTTGAATTGTTGTTATTTTGACATTGAAATCTCCAAATTCTTAAATCTTGATGAATTTTTTAGATCAATTTTTAGCCGACCAACTTTGTTTTAATGATCTCTTGAAACCTAGCTGTGGAACAGGTTCTATGAATAAAAAGAGCTACTTACTCTGAAGTGTGAAAGTCATCCTTGAGTAATTTAGGACTCTGTATCACCAATATGGAAAGGATAATCTACCATAAAAAGGGCTACCTCAGAGATAGTGTGAAAGCTACTATCATGGGTACTTAAAATAAAGGCAGTAAAAAATATATATATATATAATTAAAAAAAACACTGCCTATTGCGTAAAATAAAAAAAATAAAAAAGAAGCTAAGAATTTTGAGAAAATTATAAAGGATAAATCAGTTTTTGATCCAGTTTATTCATCTTGATTTTATAAAAAAGGAGATTTATTTGTCAAAATTTTAACAATTTATTATAATTTTAAATTTTTTTTTTGTTTCGGGAATAAAATTGATATAATCTTCTTCCTTATCCTCTTTTTATCAAAATTATATCTTTAGTTTATGTAAATAAATTGGCTGAAATTATGTTATTTTTGTGTGTGCCGATTTTTTAAATAATAATAATAAAAAAAGCGCAAATCATTTTTCATTTTTGGAATGTTTGCAATCTGATTACTTCACTTGTCGCAACATGTTAAAAACTTTCTTGTTTTATTCTAATCAATCAGTTTTCTGATTTTATGTTCGGGAAATCACCAAAAATTCCGATTTGAATTTTGAATTTCCTAATTTAATGGCTGATTGGTTCTATAAATGTGGCCTAATTGAATGAGTTAATTTTTAACCTAATTTTTCTCTCACTCACGCTCAGTCTTTTTGCCTCTATTTTAGTCGTTTCTTCTTTTTCTTTCTCTCTTCTTGTTTTTGCCTTGAGTTTCAGATTTTACACTCAACAATGGTGAAGACTCGTGGTGGTATTGCTACAAAACAAATTCAGACTTTTTCACCTGCTGTCAAGACAACTCCCATGAAGAAAAAGAAACGAACCCTCCAGGTTCATCCTCTGCCTCTGCCGAAAAACCTCAATCTGAGGTCTCGAAACCAGTCACTGTGCCACCCAAAGTGATGACACCTGCTTCTCCACCTCCGGTTGTACCAGAACCCGACCCTATTAAGGAAGCTGAAGAATCGGGTGAAGATTCCTCTCAAGCCGAGATTGAAGAAGATGATGGTTTTGATGACGAAGCCACCATGGAAGCCAAAGATGTTGCCGACGCTGATGAAGAAGAAGAAGCTAGAGATGATGAAGGTGAAGATGAAGTTGATCAATCCGAGTCTGATGATACACCTCCAACACCTGTTGCAACAAAATCGACAAAAGCCCCAAAATTTGTTGTGGCTGCCAAATCAATTCCATCCCCGTTTGTTGCAACACTGGCAAAAATCAATAAATCTGGAGGAATGAAATCCGTTACAACAAAGGTTGTTATTTCTGAATCATCAAAACCTGATGCTGTTGCAACAATTATCAAAGCCATTCCTTCAGTGAAGTCAAAGAAGCCTACTCCAAAGAAGACTGAAGTTTCGAAATCTTCAAAGGCTTCTAAAGTTATTGCAACAACTTCTGAACAAGTTGTAACTACTGTTGTCTCTGTTCCATCCGCCCTTGTTCCCGTTGCAACAATGCCATCCAAAGCTGGAACAATTTTGATTGGAACTGAAGAAGATCCATCGATGGAGATTGAGCCATCCAAAGCACAATCCGACATTCCATAAGAGCCTAAAAGTTCAGAGAATGGTGATGATGATAAACCTGAGATTGAAGTGTCTGAATCATCAAAGGACATTCTGGTGATACTCTATAGGTGAAATATAAATGGAATTTCGTGCATAGCTGTATAGGATATTTTTCCTATTAATTTTCAATCATTTCCTTTTATATTTATCATATATATAATTGATTATTTCCTCATCCTTTTGTATTTGATTAATATCTGATTGCATCTTTTTAATCAATGAATTTGGACAGGTTTCTGAAGAGAATTCATAAGGATTTTCATTGTTGCTGGAAATTTACTCATTAATTAACTAAGTTTCCTTTAGTTAATTGATTTGATTTGATGAGTTGTTGTGATTAGATTTCCTGATCTATTGCAACAACTCCGGATATTTAAGGAAAGATTGGTTAATTTTCTTAAATTTTGGCTTTTGATTAATATTAATTGAGATATGATTTTCTAAGTTAATTATCAATCTTTAGTAGGTTAAATGAAGATTTTTAGCTGTCTAAAACGTGTCCAAATCAAATTAAAGGAATAATAATAAATCTGGATATTTTCCTAGTAATTGTTCAAAAAGTTGTTGGCAGATTACAATATTTATGGAAAGATTTTGATTTTGTTATTAACTATTTCCTTATTTGATTTCAGTCTATTCACACTACAATGGACGACCAACGGGGCTGGAATTCACCTATAAAAGCTCTAATACTCCAAAGAATTATTTATGCACTTCATTGAGAGAAATATACTTAGAGAGAGCTTTTGTTTATAAGACATAGAGCATGTTCTATAGTCATTGAGTGACTTAGAGAGCTTTAGGGTTTTCTAGGTACTTTGTTTGAGTGCATCTTGTTCTTAGGAGGAAGAACAATACGTCTTTGAGAGGAGACAGATCCGGACCAGTGAAGGGAGTTTACTTGTGAAGGATCAACAAGATAAGGGGAGCTCGCTAAATAAGATTAGTGAAGTCGTTATAACGTATTGCGGCAATTGAAAAGAGGGAGTCTTTTATTGCGTTAGTCAATTGGTATTTGTAATTTTTATACTTTACTAATTTGTTTAATCTTTGAACGTGGTCCCGTGGAGTAGAAGAGGTCCGAACTACGTTAAAAACATCTTGTGTTCATTCTTTATTTTCTTGTTCTTGTTGCAACATATGCACTCATTGTTGTAACAACTTTTCATACATGTGTTATAACATAATTAATTAATTATTAAAATTAATCAATTAGTTAATTATTTAATAATATCTAAAACAGATCTTTCACCTAGAATGAAGGGTGAAACACTTGACTAACAGGTAATACCTTTACATTTAATATTCTAAAAAGAACTACTTAGATTTGAACCTATATTCTATCACTTATGTGTTGTGTCTATTCTCTAATAATTATTTATGTTTCGTATAATATTTTTTCCTTACGATAAGAATCAATCATTTAGTCAATTATTTAGTATTATGTACTGTGCGTCTATAATTAGACCTTTGTAAATTAGATATTGGAATGAAATTTCTTTTATAAAAAGAAGAAAACAAAAAGAAAATCCATAACTGATGAGGGGTAACAAATTTAAAATCATTATAGTATTAGCAAAAAAATAAATTTTAAAAAATAATACATCCTATCCTAATTTCTTTTTACGGAGGCGTTCACCTTAAAGTATAATTAACAAAAGAAAAAAACGCGATAGGAAGAAAAGTAAGGATGATACCTCAGTTGATCAACTGGCCAAGTAGTTGATTAAAGAGAGAGAGAACCGTTCTTTGTAGCAGTAGTACTTCGAAAATAGAGGGACAAAAGTGGACTAACTTCTTCCTTTGTAACAAGTCAAAAATGGAGGAGATTGAGCAAACCACAGTTTTGTATACCAAAAAAGTTATAATTAATGGAAAACTGAAAGAAAACAAAAGGAAAGGGGAAAGAAAATGAGGCTGGTACTGATAGGCAACAAGCAGCAGTCAATGGTTGACTCAAAAAGTCGTTATGATTCCAGCTAGTGAGACGAGCAACATATTAAATAATTGTTGAAAATGTCATAAGGTGGGCACGTCAAAAACAATAAAAGTCTATGTGTTACTTTTAATGATGGGCCCAATGTTTAAGTCCACGTTGTCTGAGATCAGTTTTGGTGGCGATTGAACAGTACACTTCATCATTTCGTTGGTGGCCCAATGTGTATTATACCTTCTTCTTTTCATTTTGAGTTGAGAGAAAGTAGGTGGTGGGTAGCTGCGCTGAGGAGTTATCGAAAGGCAGTGGTGTATTATACATTTTTCTTCTCATTTTGCGTTCATAGAAAGTAGGCTGTGGAGGCTTGTATCTATTTTTATGCACATTGTGTCAGCTCCATACCTATATGTACCACAAATTGGAAGGAGCTGTCAATATGCCCTTTTGCACCAACCTTTTCGTTTATGTTTTTCTTACCGTTTTCTGGTGGCTATTGAAGGAAGCGATTCATTATTTGGTTTTGGCGGTGGACGGTGGATTGATCTTTTGCTTCGCAGTTTTTTATTAGAGAAAGAGATGCAGTGGGTATTGCTTCACTGGTGGTGTCAGCTCCGTTCATTTCCTAATAGGAAACAAGTTTGAAAATTTTTCCTCAATTTTTTTTCCTTTCCTTTTCCTTTTTAATTTTTTTGAACAGAACCTAAGTGCAATATTGTTTGAGAATAATTTGTTTCTTAGAGCCTTTTAATGCTTTTGCTAAATTGTAATTCGTCTTGATTCCAAGGATTTATAAAATTTGGATGAGAAGTTTTTAGGGTGAATCTATATACTAAGTGTGTTTAAGCACCTCATGGTTCATTTTTTTTTCCCCCCCTCTTATATCCTTAGGTTTTTTACTTTTTCCTTCTTGAATTTCAATATACTAAAGTAACCTATTTGTTTTATAGGGATATAACAGAGACTTTAATATTTCTTTCCTTATATGTCTTAAAAAAGAGGTTAATTTGGTCATTTTACTTTTAATAAAATGAAAAGAATTGAAAGAATTTTTTTATACGTTTGGCTGCAAAAACAATAGAAGCTTATGTGCTCTTTAATGATTATTGTAGAGTATGAATTTGATTGAATGTGTATACACATATAGATTAAAAGCAAACAATTTAATTGATTGACTATTATATCTTCAATTTAAAAGCTTCCTAGGAGTGGCAAAGTATCAGGCTCACATAAGCATATTAGTAGATACTTCAAGTTAAATAAAGAAAAATTTAATGACTCACTTTTTAAGTTTGCAACTAGCAGAAGTTTCTTTCCTCTTTAGATTTAGTTAAATTTAATTAAATTAAATATTTACATATTTCATTCATTTACTTTATAGTATTATGTACAATGCAATGAAACCTTTTATTTCATTGGTTACTTTTGTCCTTTAACTAATCTACTAATAGATTTTTCTTAAGTTTTGCTTAGTGCATATTTTATAGTCGTAGAAAATCAAATTTAACTCAGAAATATAAATTTTCAGGTTGCATTTAGAACGAAGATACTCCATCAGAATACTTGAAGGTATGTATAACTTTGTTCCCTTCAAATCTTTATAGTTATATATGTTTTGTTGATGTTGTCTTTAACTCTAAAGTTGTAATTATTGATATTTTTTAATTTTTATTTAAGTGTATTGTTTAGTATTGTTTTCTAAGTATCACTTTGCTTTCTATGTAATCATACACAATGAGTGACAGAAACTATCAATCAACTTTTATAATTATGTACATATTTAGGAGAATATTTTACAGAAACTATAAACTAAGTTTGATAATTATGTACATTCATTTGTTAGAAAATTTTGTATTAGTTTATTTTATTTTTCTGATAATATTTCAGCAAAGTTAGGTTTTAATCACACTGTTTATAAAGAAAATTACAGAGAAAAACAAAAAGAATAGAATAATTGAACTTCACAGAGACAAAGGCCAGAAAAAAAAAAGAACTAATTGACTTTTGATAGTTTAAGTTTTAACACTGTGATGAAGATGAATGTCAATGAATTCGCATAGATAAAAGCTTAACTATAAGTCGTTAAGTCATGAGAATGTAACGACCAAAAAAATATAAGATATTTCAGTCTCGATATTGAGTTACTAAATAATGAATCATTTTCTTATAGTTTTTTCGAATGTATAACACACGTGTCAACATAATGAGATGGATTTAACTATTAAGCATATTCTTTTGATATTATTATATCATTAACTTCTTTTAATATTCTTTGCTTTATTTTATCAATCCAAAGTTCAGTTACTGCATTTTTTTAATTATTCATATTTATCTGTAATCATATTTTAGTGCATTGCTTTTATACTTATGTTAAAATAATTCTACAATTCTTCTAATTTATTGTCTACAGTCATACATATATATATTTAATTTTTTCTATTATTTTTTACTATAATATTTTAGCGATATTTTATTCTATACGTTTATGTTTGTATATTTTCTGGTGCTATTGGTATAGTATAAAAATCAAATATATTTGTGATTTGTAGTAGCATTATGAAAGAAACAAAAACTACAAACAAAAGAAGTTGGTATGCAACTTTATCTGAAGAAATGAAAGAACAAATAAAAAAGAAAAGGAGAGACACAAATATGCAAAAAAAAACTCTACACA
>JXTB01000002.1:163560-186878 GCA_002914805.1 Parasponia andersonii | reverse complement strand
TTTTGCCTTCCGAATTATCATGTATACATTGTCATGCAAAAAAATTCTATCGTGAACCAAAATGTTTCTGTTGTAACAATGGAGACATTTCATTAATATCAAATGCTGCTCCACTAGAACTCTATGATCTTTTACTTCTAATTCTGTTGAGTCGAAATTTCGGAAGTATATTCGAACATATAATAACACTTTTGCGTTCACATCTTTTGGTATAAAGTATGATAAAAATTTATGTAAGAGAAATAAAGGTATATATACCTTTCGAGTTCAAGGACAAATATATCACTTTATAAATGAGTTGTTGCCATCAAACAATCAACCTTTATACTTACAACTTTATTTTTATGACACAGAACATGAGTTAGAGCATCGAATATGCAACTAATCAAAGATGAATTTATTGTTACTATGAAAATAGTCGATATATTGAAAATCAACCCTTACTGTCACTTTTTTAGAAACCTCAGCGAATTATCCAATTTAGACAATTGTAAAATTGTCATTAGATTAGATGTTGGAATGGATCGATGGGTTTACAATGCTCCTGCAGTTTCTCAAGTTGCAGGAATGTGGATTGATGATAATTCTTCTGTAGAACGTAAAGGTCGTGATATTGTTGTACAAAGTCATTCAGGATACTCTCACAAAGTCGAATATTATTTTAGTTGTTATGATCCTTTACAATATCCTCTATTATTTCCATGTGGAGAAAGTGGTTGGCATCGTGGAATACAGAAAGTTAACATAAATAATCTTAGACCACAAAATTTTGATGAAAACTCAATTATCATGGATCAAATAGAATCTCCTACAGAACTTTTGGAAAAAGAAATAAATGGTAATTAAAACTTTGATATGAATTGTATTTTAGACAATATTTTTTTGCTTAGAAATAATATTTTGTTTTGGAAATTTTCAGTGTCTACAAAGAGGAGTGAAAGAAATGAAGTTTCTTGTTGAGAGTATTATTGCTATAAGTTACAAATTAGACTAATGGAAAAATCAATTTTACTACAAGTTGGAAAACTTTTACAACAATATGTTGTTGATATGTATGTCAAGCTCGAAACATTCAGATTGGACTACTTTCAAAACAACCAGAAAAAGATTCGAGCTGAATTATATCAAGGGATTATTGATAGTGTTGAAGGTGGTGAGAATCGAGGATCTCAAGTTGGATGTAGGATTGTTTTACCTTCATCTTTCATTGAAGGACCACGAGATATGAGAAAAAGATACATGCTGCAATGACATTAACATATTTCTTACTATAACATGCAATCCAAATTGGTCTGAAATCAAACAAGAACTAGAACTAAGAGATGAAGTACAAAACAGACCTAACTTAGTTGTACGCATTTTAGAGCAAAACTAGAAGAGTTAAAAACTGAATTGTTTAAAAGGTAGTTAAAAACTGAATTGTTTAAAAGGTAAACATTTGGACCAGTTGTTGCCTATGTATATGTTATTGAATTTAAAAAAAAAAAAAAAAAAGACTTCCACATGCTCACTTTTTGATAATTTTGAAACCAAATGCAAAAAGATATGCACCTGAAAGCTTTGATAAAATTGTGTTGGCTAAAATTCCTAACAAAGATAGCAATTGTCATGTATATACAATGGTTCTTAGACACATGAATCATGGCCCTTGTGGCGATTTAAATCCAATCAATGCTTGTATGACGAAAAAAGGAAAATGTAGAAACCATTATCCAAAGTCATTTTGTTGTATGACAACAGAAGAAAAAAACTCATATCCTAAATATAGACGCCTTGATGATGGTAAAGAAAATTAGAGTAAGAAGAGCTACTTTAGATAATCGTTGGGTTGTTCCATATAATACTTATTTACTTACAAAATTTGATTGTCACATGAATGTTGAAATATACTCTACTATAAAAGCTATTAAATATTTGTACAAATATATATATATATATATATATATAAAGGGCATGATCGTGTTGCTTTCAATGTTATAATGAACACAAATAATGAAAATTTAATCAATGAAATTGATAACTTCCAATTTGCAAGATGGATTTTCTCTTCTGAAGCTATATGAAGAATATATGGTTTCATATTAAGTGAGATTTTTCGAGCTGTTTATTCTTTACAATTGCATATGGAAAACAAACAAATTGTTACTTTTAATGAGCGAGAAGAACTTTCACACATAGTTGAGTTTGATTTGTTTTCAAGATCTATGTTAACAGAATTTTTTAGCATGAATAGTTATAATGAAAAAGCACGTACATTGTACTACAAAGAATTTCCTGAACATTTTGTTTGGAATCAGCAGTACAAATTATGGACTACAAGAAACAAAGGCAACGTAATTGGTAGAATTGTAGCTGCATATCCAACTGAAGGTGAACGCTATTACTTAAGATTATTGCTAAATCATATCAAGGGGCCAATATCTTTTGATGACCTTAGGAGTTTTAATGGAATTCAAGTTGAATGATTTCGTGAGTCAGCCTTAGTACATGGCTTGTTAGAGTCAGAGAATATTATAGAACAATGTTTAGAAGAAGCTAGTTTCTATCAAATGCCTTACACTTTGCGGCGATTGTTTGCTATTATTTTAGTTTATTGTACGCCTTCGAATCCTAGAAAATTATGGGAAAATTTTGAAATAGCTATGTCTGAGGATTATAATTCTTTACATTTACCTTTGGTTGATGTGAAATCAAAAGTTTTAGAATATATTCGTTTAGTCCTTGAATCGATGGGAAGTGATATTAATAATTATCATTTGGTTGATCATCAAGTTTCATTGAACGAACAAGAAAGAGGAACAAAAGAAATTAATGAAGAACTAGAAATAGTTGTATTTGAAACAGATTTATCGTCAGAAGCATTTTTGAATTCTGAACAGAAACAAGCATATGAAACGATACTGGAAAAAGTCTTTGAACACGAATGTGGAACATTTTTTATTGATGGACCAGGAGGAACTGGAAAAATGTTGTTGTACAAAGCTATTCTTGCGACGGTTAGATCAAGAGGATTGATTGCTCTTGCTACTGCATCTTCGGGACTAGCTGCATCTTTATTACCTGGTGGTCGCACTGCACATTCAAGATTCAAAATTCCTCTTAATGTTGAAAAAGATATTACTTGCTCAGTTAGTAAACAGTCAGGGTTGGCAAAATTATTTCAACATACAAGATTAATAATTTGGGACAAAGCTCCAATGTCTCATCATCGAGTAATAGAAGCTTTAGATCAAATGCTTAAAGATATTAATAAGAGTACTCTACCATTTGGTGGTATAGTTGTTGTACTTAGCGGTGACTTTCGTCAAGTATTACTAGTTGTTCAAAAAGTTAGGAAAGAAGAAATTATTGATGCATGTTTAGTGAAACCTTATTTATGGCCTCTATTTAAAAAAATTCACTTAAAAGAAAACATGCGAGCAAGATTAGATCCTCAATTTTGTGAATTTCTTCTTCGTATCGGCAATGGTGACGAACCAACAATTGCTACTAAAAAGATCAAAATCCCTTTTCCAATGATCATCCCATATGAAGAAAATAATATATCATTGAAAAAATTAATAAATGCTATCTTTCTAGATTTAAACCAATACATAGAAAATATAGATACGTTGACCCATCGAGCAATACTAACATCTAAAAATGAATATGCTGATGAGATTAACAATTTACTCATAGAATAATTTCTAGGTGACATTGTCATATATTATAGTTTTGATGAAAGTATAGATCCTAATGAACAAACTTTTCAAGAAGATTTTTTACATACGTTTACACCAAGTGGATATCCTCCTTATAAGCTAATGTTAAAACCAAATTGTCCAATTACCTTACTTCGAAATATTAATCCTTCTGAGGACTTTGTAATGGTACACAATTGCTTTGTCGTCGATTCAGTTCAAATTTAATTGACGCAGAAATAGTTAGTGATCATTATCTTGGAAAGAGAGTTTTTTTTACCAAGAATCTCATTGATAACTATAGATAATGAACATAATTCAATGCCATTTTAGAGAACTCAATTTCCTTTTCGTTTGAGTTTTGCTATGACGATGAACAAAGCACAAGGTCAAAGTCTAAATTATGTTGGAATATATTTACCTGAACCTGTCTTCTCTCAAGGTCAACTATACGTTACTTTATCTAGAACTAGAATTGCATGTTGTGTGGTCTAAAATCCTATACCAGGTCGCATGTATAAGAATATGTGCGACCTCCTCCATGTAGTTATATGCGACTTCTTTCGCATAAGTTACGTGCGACCTCCTCTGTATAAGATATATACGACCTCCTCCAAAATAAAAGGAAACAAGTCTCTGCTTCGTCAAACAGGTAACCTACAAGGAAAGGGAAACAGAAGTCTCTCTTTCATGACCGACCAGTTACCCGTTTTAAAGTAGTTACCCAATTATATTGTTACTCAAATTGTATTACCCGATTGTATAGTTACCCGTTTTCACAATTAGGAACATTGAATTACCCTTACCTACATAAAGGGAACTCATTGTTTCAGACGGGGATTCTAATTTTCCAATTTTCTGATTTCTAAATTCTGACTTCCAATTTGAGAGAGATTTCCAGAAGAGACATTGTAACTTTGAGTGCTTGTAATTCTCCATAAAATAGTGAAAAACAGTGGACGTAAGCTCATCTTTTTCGGGGCTGAACCACTATAAAATCCTTTGTCTCTTTATTTACTTTGATTAATAACCCAATTTACACAAGCCACATCTCTTAATTTTTTCTAAATTTATTGTTGACAAAACCTCCATCAACAATTGGCGCTAGAAGGAGGGCTATTCCGGCGAAAAAGTTTGTCAAATTTCACTTTTTTAATAATGGCAAATACCAGAAACACTACCAGAGTCACCAGAACTAGCCAAAACCAACCTCAAAATACTCCAGCTACACAGACAGACCCTACTCAGGATCAGCCTACTATGACCGCAACAGAGAACCTTTCCCAGAGATAGGATCACATGGAGGAGACACTGGTGAACCTTCAGCAAGTCACTAACCAGATCAATGACACCCTACGACGACTTGCTGAAGGGCAAATAGTGATCCCACCATAACACGAACGTCCCAAAGAGCGTCCTGCTCAATTACTTGAGAAAGGAATACAGATTCTAGAGACAAGAAGATGCGATCAGCCAAGAACCCAGCATCGCATCTCCAAAGGAAAAGGCAAGGTCGCAAACTTGCCTCCAGAATCTAGTACGGAGAGTTCAAGTACAAACCGTGATCGTGTAAAACCTTCTCATAAATCCACTAATAGTCAAAATCGCTTGAGCGGCGAACGAGGACGACCATCGAGAAGCGTCTTCGAAAGAATCAGCAGAGAGTCGAGACAAGATCCTGCAGACCTAAGACAGTATTTGGAGCAACGACGTAGTCATGATCGATCCATATCGCATCATAACGACCAAAGTCGGTCTCGTAGCACTATTTCACCGGATTCCTCTCACAGATCACAGAAGACTCTACCTGACCAACCCACCATGCATTAGGATAACAATCGAAGGCCGCCTTTGCCGCCAGTGAGAGATAATATTTTCCCTCTGAACATCGATGTTCACAATTTAAGGATCGCATTAGATGCACTTACTGGTTGGGACGATGAGCTCGCTGATGGGTATCGTCAGTCACCGTTCAGTGAGGAGGTTTGAGCTGCAGCCCTTCCCACTGGATTCAGACTTCCCACCATTAACACTTTTGATGGGAAAACTGATCCACAGGACCATATGGATCACTTCAGTGACTTGATGGAACTACATCGTGTTAATGATCATGCACATTACAGATGTTTCGCTGTAACTCTCTCGGGAGCAGCGAAGAAGTGGTTCCGAAGACTTAAATCTGGCTCAATCTCATCCTGGCAACAACTTCAGACGGCGTTCTTGAGACAGTTTTAAGCTGCAAAGAATTTCACTGTTCCACTTGTTAGTTTGTCTATAATCCGACAAGGTCCAGAGGAGACTCTACGGTCTTATCTCAATCGATTCACCTTAGAGTTAGCAAAGGTCAACAACCCACCTGAGGGAGGAGTTCTAACTCTCATGATAGCTGGGGTGCAACCAGAAACTAAACTCTAGGAGGAATTACTTGAGCGAGAATGTAGAACTCTTGAAGACTTCTACCGAAGGGTTGGTCGGCATCTGAGGTTAGAATCTTTGCGCGAGAATCTTCAAAAGACTAAGAAAGAAGGAAGGAAAGATGCGACTAAAGATGTGATCATTACCAACAATAACGGAAATAAGAAAAACAAGAGGAATAATGAACAGCCGAATGAGAATCAGCCTAGACACAAAAGGCAGGAGATTTTAAGAGCTCCCATGTGGTTTAACAATCACACTGAATTAAACGTGCCCATAGATCATATCTATGCGGTAACAAACCAGAAGGAGCGATTCCGTCAACCAGAACCGATGAAGCAGGACAGGATAAAGTGCGACCCCAACAAGTTCTGCCGATATCACAATGATATTAGGCATGATACTAATAATTTCTTTGCCCTGAAGGATGAAATTGAAAGGCTGATTAGAGAGGGGCGAATACGGCAGTACACCAGGCAGAATGATGAAAGGCGAGAAAAAGACTAACAGCGACCTCCAGAAATTCAGCGCGAGGTGCAAACTATTTTCGGAGGACCGCATGGTGGGGGAGATTCCAAGAGAGCACGGGACAGGTATGCGCGAGAAGCTCGACAGCAGCCGTTAACTAACGTCATGCATCTTGAGCAGTGACCACGCAAGCTTCAACGAGTACCGGATATGGACATTACCTTCACAGAGCAGGACGCAAGGGAGGTCCATTATCCGCATAATGACACGTTGGTCATAAAAATTAACTGTGGAAGCATACAGTTGTGGTGAGTATTGGTCGATAACGGGAGTGCTGTGGATATCCTGTACTTTGACACCTTTAAGAAGATGGGGTTGAATGAGAGCGACTTGAAGCCCGCCACCACTCCACTCTATGGTTTCACTGGTGACAGCCTGATGCCTATGGGCATGATTGAATTGATGGTCAGCGTTGGAACCTATCCTAGGGTTTCAATGATAATGACCCAGTTTTTGGTGGTAGATTACCCCTCTGCTTTCATTGCTGTACTGGGAAGACCGACACTGATGGAACTTCGAGCCATCATCTCGATCTACCACCTCACAATGAAGTTTCCGACCCAACACGGGGTAGGCAAGGTGTGAGGAAACCAATATGATGCGAGGACTTGTTATAACAACTCGCTAAAACTCGCGACAAAGGATGCGATGTCCCGTACAATGATGGTCCACCTGCCAGAGGAAGCGTCAGTCGAGGTAGTGAGCAAAACGTCAGTCGAGGCAGCGGGCAAAGCGTTGGTCGAGGAAGCGAGCAAAGCGTCAATCGAGTCGTCAGACAAAGCATCAGTCGAGTCGTCAGATAAAGCGTCAGTCGAGTCGACAGTGAAAGCGTCAATCAAAATGACCAGCGAAGACTTCAATCCTTGAGAGATAGACGAAGAGGTCAAAACTGGACCCATTGAAGATCTGGAGGACTTATCATTCGACATGTCTTCCAAGACTTTAAATATTGGAATAGAGGTTCAAGGACCTGTGCGAGCTTTATTGGTTGCTTTTCTGAAGTCTAATTTAGATGTCTTCGCATGGCAACATTCGAACATGGTAGGGATTGATTCAAGGATCATATCCTACCATCTTAACATAAATCTAACAAAGAAGCCTATACGGCAGAAAAGAAGGGCTATGAATCCAGAACGCTACGTCGCGTTAAAAGAAGAGGTAGAAAAGCTGCTCGAAATTGGGTTCATAAGAGAGTCTTTTTATCCTGACTGGCTTGCAAACCCGGTCTTGGTGAAGAAACCCAACGGGAAGTGGAGAACGTGCATCGATTTCACCGATCTCAACAAAGCATGCCCGAAAGACAGCTTCCCACTTCCAAGAATCGACCAGCTTGTAGATACGATATCGGGGCATGAACTTTTATGTTTCATGGACGCGTATTCTGGATATAATCAAATCCCGATGTACAAGCTAGATGAGGAGCATACTTCATTCATCACGAATTGAGGATTATACTGTTATAAAAAGATGCCCTTCGGACTTATCAACGCAGGAGCGACCTACCAATGTCTTGTTAATATGATGTTTGCAAAATAAATTGGTAAGACAATGGAGGTATACGTCGATGACATGCTGGTGAAGTCGGAGAAAGCCGAAGATCACATCAAGCACCTTGATGAGATGTTCAAAATACTCTGGAGATACCAGATGAAGCTGAATCCCCAGAAGTGTGTATTCGGAGTAGGATCTGGAAAATTCTGGGTTTTATGGTCAATCAGCGAGGAATCAAAGCAAATCCTCAGAAGATACAAGTATTGATTGATATGCAATCTCCTCGTAAACCCAAGGATGTGCAAAGCCTAGCAGGAAAAGTAGCTGCACTGAGTCGGTTTGTATCCAGATCAACCGATAAATGCCAACCTTTCTTTTAGGTATTAAAAGGATCAAAGAGGTTCGAGTGGATGGAAAAATGAGAGCAGGCATTCCAAGAGTTGAAAAAATACTTGGGTTCTCCTCCACTCTTGTCGAAGCCAAATCTGGGAGAAGAATTATACTTATATCTCGCTGTTTCTAAGTATGCGATGAGTACTGCATTAATTCGCGAGGAGGGAAATATTCAGCGACCTATGTATTATGTAAGTAAAAGATTACTTGATACTGAAACCAGATATCCAGAGATGGAAAAATTGGTGCTGGCACTCGTCATTGCATCAAGAAAGCTTTGACTTTACTTCCATGCTCACTCCATTAGGGTTTTCACGAATTTCCCATTGAAACAGGTCTTACAGAAACCTGAGGCATCAGGACGGCTGCTCAAGTGGGCTGTTGAATTGAGTTAATTTGACATCAATTTTCAATCTCACACTACTATAAAGGGTCAGGCTCTCGCAGATTTTATTGCAGAATTTACATATGATGTCGATCTTCCCACGGTAGTACTCGAAAAACTTGCTTCAGATACATCAAAGTTGTGGAAACTTTATGTTGACGGGTCATCGAATGAAAATGGAGCAGGTGCGGGCATAGTTTTAATCAGTCCTGAAGGGCACAACATTCATTTTGCGCTTCGCTTCAAATTCCTAGTGTCGAATAATGAGGTCGAGTATGAAGCATTGATAGCTGGGCTAAAGCTCGCGCAGGAAATGAAGGTCGAAATAATTGAAGTGTATAGTGACTCTCAGCTGGTCGTTTGTCAGGTTAAGGGCGATTATCAAGCGAGAGGAGGGAGAATAATGGCTTATTTGGAGAAGGTGCAGCAATTATTCTTAACATTCGCTGCTTATAACATTCAGCTTCTTCCTCGCATTGAAAATACCCGGGCGGATGCGCCTGCTAAGCTCGCTTCGATGAAAGATGCAGAGTTGTTGAAGGTAGTTCCTGTTGAATTTCTTATATCACCAAGCATCGAGGTCAAACCCCAAGTAGTTATGCCAGTTGATGAAAAACCGTCGTGGATGGATCCCATAATGCGATATATACAAAATGACGATCTTCCTGAGAACAAAGATGATACAAGGCGACTTCGCATGAAAGTAGCTCGCTATATCATCCAGGATGAAAAGCTTTATCGAAGGAGTTTCAGCTTGCCACTATTATTGTGTGTTAATGATGAAAAAGCACGCTATATTACGAGGGAAATTCACGAAGGAATATGTGGAAATCATTCTGGGGGGCAAGCATTTGCAAACAAGATTCTTCGACAATGGTACTTTTGGCCTACTATGAAGAAAGATACATTGGAATTTGCTAGGAAATGTGACAAATGTCAACGATTTGAGACCATTCCTAGAAAACCACATGTTCTGTTAACTTCAATGACTAGTCCATGGCTATTTGCTGTTTGAGGAATTGATATTATCGGGATGTTGCCATTAGCGCGAGATGGTTTGAAGTATGCGATGGTCGTAGTTGATTATTTTACAAAATGGACAGAAGCCGAGGCCTTGAGCACCATCTCCGTGAAGAAGATGATAGATTTTGTTTACAAATCTATAATCTGCTGTTATGGTACACCGCATACTATAATTTCTGATAATGGAAAACAATTCGACTGTGACGACTTCTGTGACTTTTGCAACAACTTGGGTATTAAGAAGAGTTTCTCCGCTATTGTTCATCCGCAAGCCAATGAGCAGGTCGAAGCGATAAACAAAATACTCAAGTATAATATAAAGACAAAGCTGGAGGAGCATAAAGGAGCTTGGCCAGAAGTACTTCCAGAAGTTTTATAAGCTTATCGCACCACACAATGAACCACTACTGGAGAGAGTCCATTCTCTTTGGCTTATGGATATGAAGCGATGATCCCTGTTGAAATTGGTGCGAGCTCCCTGCGGCTATCTGTTTATGAGCAAAATCAGAATGATGTATTACTGAGAATTGAATTCGATCTTTTAGAAGAACGACGTGAACAATCTCAACTTCGAATTGCATCATACCAATAACGCAATGCTCGACATTATAACTCCAAAGTCAGAAGTAGGCATTTTGAAATTGGAGATCTCGTCCTTCGAAGGGTTCTACCTAACAATAAGGAACATGGCACCGGGGTATTTGGGCTTTTCTGGGAAGGGCCTTATGTTATTGATAATGTCATTCGACCTGGGACATATAACCTAGCTCGCAGCGGTGGACAAAAGATCGAGCATGCTTGGAATGCAGAATAACTTCGTCGTTATTATCAATAAATCTTCTTGTTTATCTTCAATGGCCTACTATATCTTCTTTATTAATAATCGTCAATAATATTTCTTCGGCTATTATTTCAAATCGTTTCCGATCGTCTTTTTATAGTTTTATGGCAGTTTTCGGACACCATAAAACTCGGGGGGGCAGTGGGATCAGACTCTTATCTCCTACTTGTTTCCTAAGGGACTATGCAAATGTCCATTTAGAGGGGACAGGGTTTTAGATTGTCGAAGTATCTGAATCTCCTTAAAATCTTAGGATTTTCTCCTCGCTTCATACCTCAGCATGTCGTATTACATAATTTTCCTCCTCGAACAAAAAAGTAACTAAGCCAAACGTTCATTGTTCAAAGTGATATATTGTTATATTTTATTGACATGGAACTTTTGAAACACAGTTGAGTTTGCATCACTCGTATTGACTGTTTTCTTAAGCGACCTAACCTATCCTAACGCTTAAAACTCGTTTTTTAAGTTAGTCGGATTCAAATCGCTAAAAGTGTACTGATCAATCACTTAGTGATTGACTACTTAGTTAAAATTACTGTTGTGTTTTCATTATTTTGGAGGAGCATATGACAGGAAAAAATAATAATATTTATTAAAAGAAGTCACTCGTACATGCGCAGAAAGGAAGGGGGACCAAGCCCGCATTGTTNAATGGCCTACTATATCTTCTTTATTAATAATCGTCAATAATATTTCTTCGGCTATTATTTCAAATCGTTTCCGATCGTCTTTTTATAGTTTTATGATAGTTTTCGGACACCGTAAAACTCAGGGGGCAGTGGGATCAGACTCTTATCTCCTACTTGTTTCCTAAGGGACTATGCAAATGTCCATTTAGAGGAGACAGGGTTTTAGATCGTCGAAGTATCTGAATCTCCTTAAAATTTTAGGATTTTCTCCTCGCTTCATGCCTCAGCATGTCGTATTACGTAATTTCCCTCCTCGAACAAAAAAGTAACTAAGCCAAACGTTCATTGTTCAAAGTGATATATTGCTATATTTTATTGACATGGAACTTTTGAAACACAGTTGAGTTTGCATTACTCGTATTGACTATTTTCTTAAGCGACCTAACCTATCCTAATGCTTAAAACTCATTTTTTAAGTTAGTCGGATTCAAATCGCTAAAAGTGTACTGATCAATCACTTAGTGATTGACTACTTAGTTAAAATTACTATTGTGTTTTCATTATTTTGTAGGAGCACATGACAGGAAAAAATAATAATATTTATTAAAAGAAGTCACCCGTACATGCGCAGAAAGGAAGGGGGACCAAGCCCGCATTGTTCTAAAAATAAAAAATAAAAAAAAGGAACAAGTTAAGCAGAAGGGTTCGCGCCGCCATCTCCAGCTTTGGCAGTATCCTCCCTCCAGCTTTGGACGAGCTCGACCATGTCCTCGCCAAGGATGGAGAAGTTGGAATCCGAATGCTAGCAGAAAATATTGAAAATGATGGTCGACGAGGCGATATCACTAGCTTTATCTTCGAGTTCTTTGACTTCAGTCGCCTTGAAATCCTCAATAACTTTGTGAACCGCCTCAGTGGTCACATTCCTCATGCGATCCGGATGCTCAGAGATGGTTTTCTCGAGCTCTTTGACTTTCTCCTCAAGATTCTCCTTCTCGAGTTTCTCCTTGGCCAGGTCTTCAAGCATCTGCTGCCTCTCCAAGTTGAAGACCGTTCTCTCCTCCTCCCGAGCTTTCTCCGAATTCTCGAACGCTTGGGTTATCTATTCAACTTTTTCGACTTTCTCCAAGCATTCGAGGATTAGGTCGTACATCAGGACAGCAGCACTGAAGTAGGTCTAAAGCTTGTTCGAGATCCTGAAGGAAGGAAGATTGATAGCACTTTTTACAAGCAAAATATAGGGACTTTGATGTGTTTAACAGCTACGAGACTTAATATAATGCATGTTGTAAGTCTCATTAGCAGGTACATCGAATGCTCAAGGGAGATACATCTTCTTGCTGCAAAAAGAATTTTCAGGTACTTGCAAGGTACTACTACTTATGGGTTATTCTACAAGAAAGGCGAAAAGTTTGATTTATTTGGCTTTACAGATAGTGATTATGCTGGAGATCAAGATGACAGAAAAAAGCACATCAGGGTATACTTTCATGCTAGGTTCAGGAGTTGTTTCATGGTCTTCAAAGAAGCAACTAGTTGTCACTTTATCAACAACAGACGCTGAATTCGTAGTTGCAACAAGATGTGCTTGTCAAGCTATTTGGTTTAGAAAGATTCTTGAAGAACTACATTTCAAGCAACAAGGGCTCACTTCTATTTTTTGTGATAATAGCTCTGTAATGTCTCAAGTCTCACATCGGGTATGTTACTGAAAGATCATAGATATTTAAGTAGTAGCTCATAAACTCAAAAGTACCTTCAAGCTAGTACTTTTGGGTGAGACCTAGTGACGTTACATTTATTATCAGAGCTGACCTAATTCATACCTGTGTAGGCTTTAGAAGGCTGCCACAGAATGGAATCGTGGTGAACGTGGACCCCACCCATAGAGTTATATGTGGACTATTGAATGTGGACTCCCTAGTGAGGACGTTGGGCACTTAACCGGGGAAGATTGTAATACCCCAAGTCCGGCTCTTAACAGGGGAAGATTGTAATCCGGCTCTTAACAGGGGAAGATTGTAATGTCCCAAGTTCCACATCAGGTATGCTCTTAGAAGATCATAAGTATTGAAGTGGTAATTTATGAGCCACTTTTGGGTGAAATTTAATAATATTACAAACTCGACAATCAAACTCTCTAGAAATTCCGTTCTAGATAGAAGAAATAAGCACATCGATATGAAATATCATTTCTTAAGAAATCTCACAAAGGATGGAGTATCATATCATTTCTTAAGAAATCTCACAAAGGATGGAGTAATTGATTTTATCTACTACAGAAGTGAAACCAAATTGCTGATATATTTACTAAGCCTCTCAAGTTTCCTCTCCTTCGTGAGCTAAGGAAGTTGCTTAGTGTCTGCACTTTGGAAGATCGAATGTGAGAGAAGGCACCTTATAGCTATTATATTAAACTGAATGTTTGAAAATATGAATTTAAGAGAGATTGTTGAAAATGTCATCACGTGGGTATGTTACTTTTTGTCCTAGTCTTTAGGAATTTGCTCCTCAATATTTTGTTTACTGTTGCAGCATGTGGTCTAGTTAAGAGGAGTTTTATTTATATCGTGTGGTCTAGTTAAGAGGAGTTTTATTTATATCGTTGCAGTATGTTATTATTGACCTAGTCTATAAGAGTTGAAGTAGCTAGTGCTCTAGTGTCCTAGTTTTTTTTTTTTTTTTTTGAGTGGAGTGTCCCAGTTTTTAGCTTTATGGGTTTTGCACGTTTTATGTTAGTAGAGGTTGTTTCTATTTTTTAGCATTTTACCGTTCATTTATTGCCTATAAAAGGCTATTATCTGATGAATAAAGTTGTGAAAACAAAACGTTCTGCCTTGTTAGTCTTTTATCTATTAGTTTATTATATATTACAATAATATCTTGGAGACTTAAGAATATCTCCAACGTAATCTCTAAAGTATAGATTGATTTTTCCATTTTTGGCGCAAGAGCTTCAACTAAGCTCTCTTTGTTGTACAAAATGAAGCATAGCTACAACCTTGCATCATTAATAGCACAACCTTGCATCATTAATAGCACATTGAGCTTTTTTCTTTAATTTCATTTTTGTCAAATTTCTAAAAGTGTCCTCATTAAAGGATAATTTTTGCACATATTTTAAAGGACTATATGGGTAAAAAGGAGAATTAGGTAAAAGATTAAGAGAATATTTAATTTTTTATAAAAATATCTCTTTTGATCTAGTATTTAGATTAATGAGTTCGAGATAAAAAAAAAAAGAATAAAATTATTTTATTTTAGAATTTTAATTATTTAAAATTAGAATTTTAGATTAAAAATGAACTTGTAATCGAATATTTAATTCCAAGGTGAATAACCTGGAAAGGGAGCTACGGGACTTCTCTCTCTCTCGTACCACTATGTACATAAAAAAGGAGCCAAAAGTATAACATTAAAAGAAGAATAAATAAAATTAATACCAAAGAATTTGAAATTAAAGTGAGTTTGAGCCCACTTTGTAGCAGCCAGGGAAATTTGCCTGCATAGTTCAATTTTAGGCCAAAATGATTTTTTTTAGTTACTTTTTAAAATGATTTTTATAGTTGTAAAAAATTACTTTTTAAATTGTGTTTTAGAGAGAGAAAAAATAATATTTTAAAAATACTCTTATGACACATGTTATTTTTTAGTCAAAAATTATCCAATTTTCTCTCATCTTCTCTACTTTTCTTCCTCTCTCTTTTTCCCTACTATTTTCAATCCTAAATGTTCTATTGTTTCTGCTAAAATCTACAGTTGCACATCTCTCTCTTTTCTCTCCAAACCCAGATCTACCATTCTCTCTCTGGTGGTTAAGTTTAAAGCTTTTCTACCTCTCTCTCTTTGGTTTAGTTTGAAACTTTTTTGCTAATTTTTTTCTCTTTGGTTCAACTTTATTCTCCTCCATTATCATCTCTCTATGGTTCAGCTACAAGTTTTTCTGTTTTCTTACTATTTATTATCTCTGATCTGTCATATGTTCTTCATTTTGCATTCGATTTGTTCCTTGCAATTCGTTCAAAAAAGAAGGTATATTTTTGTTTTATTTCAGGTCTATTCTTACCTGGAGTTAAAACTAAGTGTGTAATAGTTGTACAAGATTATATATTATAGATCTAATAACTAAAATGATTAAAAACATATTTGCTTAAATTTTTTTCAGGTATATGTTAAAAGTCACAATTTGTGTCACTTGCTATCAAAATTTATGTGACAATATGTCAAAATACTGAGTGTAGTGGATAAAAGTATTTTTTTTCCTTCTAGATATGTGTCAAACAAATATTTGATAATGGGACACACAAATAGATCGGTGATAGTATTAATATATATATTTGATTGGCTGCTAATATTTTGTGACAGATTATCACAGTGTGTCATTCTATTTTAATATCTTGATTTATGAGACTTTCGTATGATCAAAAGATATCACAATTGTGTGAATAACTTTTGTGACATCTTATCTGAGTTTATTTTTCATTATTGATAACTTCGTATTTGAAAGTAATCAAAACTTTATGATTGTTTATCACAAGTGTGAGAGTACTTATGATCACAATTTTTTTTACATCATAAATTAACATTGTGAGATGTTATCACATAATTTGTTAGCTAAACTTAGATCCATATTTTTGTTTTTGCAGACATGAGTAATGTTATTATTATCCTAAATTACAATGATAGGTGGGACAACAATAACATATGCATAATAGGTAAACTTGTAAGAATTTGATCTCTTTATATACAACTAATCATAGACTAAGAAGTCATTCTAGAAGCCATATATGATTAGTATTGTTTTAAAGTCTGTGATCAGTGTATATGACCTACAATCAAATAATTTGTGACTTAGAATTACATACTTTGTGATAGTCACGAGTTAATGATGATAATATGTATTTTTATAATTATATTTTTATTTTTCAGTAATTAAAACTCAATAGATGAATTGCCAATCTATAATCGATTTTCAATTTATGATAAATTTTTATTAAATGTATACATTTATTTGAGATATTTTATTACAATGTACCAGAAGCATGGAGTAGCACCCGGTAAAAAAAAAAAGTTACATAAAAGATATTAGAAAAATGAATTTGCCAAACCAAATATGAAATTGCCAAATTTATTTTAGACTTACAAAATTTAACCTAGTATAGATTAAATTTATTTAGGAAAACATATCAATTTCATGCTTAAATATTTTTGTGTAAATTATTTTTGGTGAGTTACAAAATTTAATCTAGTTTAGATTAAAATTGTTTAGAAAATAGATCAATTTTTAAACGCTTAAATATTTTGTGTAAAACATTTTATTTGAAATTAAATCTTAGTTAATTCTAAATTTGTAACCACTATCATATAAAACGTATAAATTGACTCTTCTTTCTTTCAAAAAGACACGCTCAGAATAAGTCTTTCTCTTGTCTTTCTTTTTTTCACAAAGTTCTTTAAAGTATAGGCCTCAATGTGATAGAGTTTAAGCATTTTCTTTAAATTCGCTAGAGTAGTGCTTGTAGTGCGATAATCACCGCTCATCAATTATTGTATTATAGTAGACAAATACCTAACGACCTCAAACATGCACTAACTAAGAGGAGGTGAATATGTTTTGAAGAGATTGTGTGAAATACAAGTCTCGGTTCCTCCTAGTTATTTGAATGTCCTATTATTTTAGTATTATTTTGTTATTTTGTTATTCTATTAAAATTTCAGTGCTTTGTTTGTTTTTTTATATGTGATATACATATATGGGCAAATTGATTTTTATTGGCTAAATTGATACTTACCCATAGGTAAAAAAAAATACCTATTGGATTGGTAACCTATATATATATATAAAGAGTAACGGATTCACAACTTGAGCTTAAATGATCTCGATCATCTTGTTTAGTTGTGGCCCCATCTAACACTCAAGTCATATTTAATCTCCCTTTATATTGGACTTACATGATAAAGATAAGGTACACTAGACATAAATTAGGATATATTCACTAGATTAACGGGAAAAAAAATTCAAGTAAATAGAAGAACAAATTGAGGTGTTTGAATAGGCAATAACGATAAACGACAGCGGACTTGGGAAGAGATTTTAATAAAATAGGTAATTTAGTATAAATAGAAACAAGGTTCATATAATACTACATTCTCTCCTCAGAACCCTAGCTCTTTTCACTTTCTCTGCCTGCATTTTCTCCCAACAAGAAAGCCAACACCGTACCACTTTGAGGTTGAAAAAGAGTTCTTCCCTACTTCTTCTCTACCTTCTTTTCCTCACCCTCTTTTTCTTCCTCCATGCTTCTTTTTTCTTGTTCATTTTTAATATTTACATATCTAGATCTAGCTTGTAGTACTATATTTTGTATGGATTCTAGTCCAGTCTAGATCTTAAGTCTAAGATTTCTTCTTAGATTTAGATCTGTTTAGAAGNAAAGAGTAACGGATTCACAACTTGAGCTTAAATGATCTCGATCATCTTGTTTAGTTGTGGCCCCATCTAACACTCAAGTCATATTTAATCTCCCTTTGTATTGGACTTACATGATAAAGATAAGGTACACTAGACATAAATTAGGATATATTCACTAGATTAACGGGAAAAAAAAATCAAGTAAATAGAAGAACAAATTGAGGTGTTTGAATAGGCAATAACGATAAACGACAGCGGACTTGGGAAGAGATTTTAACAAAATAGGTAATTTAGTATAAATAGAAACAAGGTTCATATAATACTACATTCTCTCCTCAGAACCCTATCTCTTTTCACTTTCTCTGCTTGCATTTTCTCCCAACAAGAAAGTCAACACAGTACCACTTTGAGGTTGAAAAAGAGTTCTTCCCTACTTCTTCTCTACCTTCTTTTCCTCACCCTCTTTTTCTTCCTCCATGTTCTTTTTTCTTGTTCATTTTTAATATTTACATATTTAGATCTAGCTTGTAGTACTATATTTTGTATGGATTCTAGTCCAGTCTAGATCTTAAGTCTAAGATTTCTTCTTAGATTTAGATCTGTTTAGAAGCCAATTTTTGTTTTCTTTTCTTTTGCATGGACATGGATCTCAATTAGTGTTGGCCTTATGTAGTTTATCTCGCCAAAGAGATAGTTAGGAGTAAGTGTTGAAGGCAATAGATTATTAGTGGTCCTTGTTATTTGTTTCTCTTGAAGAATTAAAGTGATCCACATATTTGTTTTTAATTATGTTTGTGATTTATTTTTTGTCTCTTATCTTTGAGGAGTTTGAAATTATAATTCTTATGCTTACGATATAATTTGAAGTTTTCTATTTTGATTAATGATAATCAAATAGCAACATTTTAGATATGAAGTTCGAAAGGATGGCATTGCAAGGGTCAAAAATATTTTGACTAAAGTTCATAGGGAAATATGCAACAAATTATCTCATTTATAAGAAAAATCAAATTTTTAATGTAAATTTGAATACCCAAAATTGCCTTTGAATCCCCACCACCGAGTAAAAGTTCAATCCTTGTCGAATAGTTTCGATCACGAAGAAATACAATAAAACAAGAAACAAAAACCATACTTTCAAAAATTTGATTACGATTGGAAAACTAGATCTCGGATGAGAACAAGAAGAAATAATATTTTGACCAAAGTTCATAGTTATATTTTATAAAATTTATGAATATGAGCCTTTTGTCAATGCAGCCACATTAGTTGATCAACTAGGTGTAAAAACCCAAATAATATTACAAATTGAATTGAGAGGCAATCGATAAACTATGATCTAATTGTATATAGCTGAGAAATTAAGCCATAATGGTTTAAGGTGATTATAACTATTGATTTACATTGTCATCCTTATGTAAAATCAAATAAATTGATGCCTCCACATTGATGGCATGTATACTGTTAATGCAAAATTTCGTCTCTATAGCATGGAGTATAGGAGAGACTATAAGAGCAAAATTAGCCATTGGTCGTTATTAAAAGCTGAGCCTAAACTCTTTCTCTTTAGGCTAGGTTTGAGCCTGAGAGCATGAGGTGATTTCCTCTCTTTCCTTGTCTCGAGATTCTAAGGTAGTAATAGAAAGGTACTAGGCATTGGCGTGGTACTACTAAATGAATTCTGAAGTTTAAGTTAATAAATGGAGTTTTAGTGAGAGAAAGTCTCTGGTGGAAAGTTATTAATAAGAGAATTTAAATAAAGAGAAAAAGATGTAGAGTTTCAATCATTAGTTTTAACTTACTTTCAATGTAGACGTTAATGGCCTTAAATAGGCAATATGGAGTGCACTAGAGTTGTTAGATCAACATGGGAAAGGAAAGAGTCTAACAACTATCCTAGTCCTTGATCTAGGCTGAAGGAGTCACATTTAATGTGATAAGACCTTTGGTACTGTAGCATTTTAGTTAAGGCCTATTTTCTGACATAATACACTCTAGACTAAGGAATACAAGTAGTTGTCAAAAGATCAGTATAATGATAACCGATAATTCATGGGATTTGGAGTAGTCTTAGGCCCTTATTCGGATAAATGGGGGTATGAACCAAACTTCAAGGTACTCTCGGACATTGAGGAGTATCCCGAGACTTAGGTAGTTCAGCCTCAAGGGCGGTCCTCTAGGCCATGAGGTTGGGCTTGCGGAGATTACTCCTCTCGAGGCCTAGCGTTGACTCTTCGAGTCTCGAGGGAAGTGGGGTCTCTCCTCGTGCTCAGTGGCAAGTCTTCAGGTCCATACTTTAGTGATTTTAGGATTTTTCCTAATACGTACTAATGTATAGTAGAGATGAAAGGGAAAGATATTTTTTATTTCATGTGTTTACTTACCAATTGGTTAAGTACATGTCAAGAGAATCCTAGTTTTCCTCTATCATTATTTTATATTTTCTTTTTACTCATTTATTTTATAGGTAATTAAACATACATAGCCGAGAGTGATTTCCTTATTTATTATTCCTAAATTGAAGAAATTGATTACAGTCCGATCAATTGATATAAATTCATATTTTTGTTAGAAAAATGGCTTTTCAAAGCTATGTTATGGTGCCATTTTGGAGCTAAAATATAAGTGGACTTACTTTACATTATTGATGGATCAAGACAAAATCGCATTTTTCTCCTTGAAAATATTGAAGATATTTGTCCATTGAGCTTATGTGCACCTTTAATTTACACAAGATTGAAATTCCTTTAGATAGTTAACACCCCTCACAACTTTCAACAAAGGAAGGAAAAAAAACGACACCACTTACCACTTTTAAGTTGGGTCTATTCTGCTTTTCATTCTGCTTTTCCCTTTTCAGAAAAGCTTTTTGTCTTTTACTATACGGAGCTTTGATCTTTTTTGCTAGAATTATACGCTATGATTGATTGTGATTTAAAAAAAAAAAAAAAAACTACTTATATACGTTAAATATTTGTGTATTTTTTTGAAAGATGATTTATCACACAAGAGATCATAAATTTTCGCTCTCTCTCTCTATATATATATATATATTGTATTTAAAGAATTATCATAATTAAAAGTTCCCATGTGTTTTTCACTACTCTAAATGAGAAAATTGACATAATTGACTAAAAGAGGATAGATGGATCGTCTTTCAATCTTATATCAAACTCATGTTCACGAAGATCGACTACATAATCATCAGAAATTGTATTTCTCATTTCTTTGGTAAATCCTTTTATTAGTACTTTTATTTGAGGCTGTTGAGGTGTGTCTGCAATCATTGATGGCAATATCTCAACTTGAGTGGGTGGTTCCTCTAATTGTATTAGAGGTTGCATAAGAGAGTCCATAATCACCACAATATCCTCCTGATTTGCAACTTGAATTGTGTTAAGAATGGTTATATGATCACTATTAGTTGCTATTGCTGAAATTGTGGTAAGTGTTATTTTTTATCTCTTCCCTCAAGCCTTTCCCCCTTTCAGACTTACTCTTCCACGGCCAATGGTGGAGGCATTCCAATCCAACCATTATTCTTCCTTTTGAGTCCTCGTTTTTTTAAAATTTCGTCTTTTTTATTTCTGTTTCCTTCTTTTGTTCTTTTTTGCTTAACGATTTGGGGAAAGAAGATGAATAGGGATTTATGCAACAGATTAAAAAGATCTGCTAATCCAAAGAGATGTTATTTAGGAGAAAACTTATAAAGTTACCTTCTGTTATTTGATTTTTATATACACGATTTCATATATATTTACTCATAGTTGTTGCCTATATCAATTCAAATATGACAACTAATTACTAGCCGATAAAATGCTGGGTTCTTGGCTATAATAAAACTGGCAGAGTATCTCTTTAATAATTAAAACAAATTATTCATCCGTTCCAAAAAAAAAACATTTTTTTGAAACTTGTTCAAGGATCTGAGAAATAACGTGCTAAGGGATACATGTGAAAAAAAAAAAAAAAAAAAAAGAAAAAGCTCACAAATCAATATCAGATTAAACAAATATTTATAAATCAAGGGATTGTTTTAGGGAACTATGGATTTTGTTCAGTTCAAATCCAATGAAATTATGGATTTTCATTGACAACAATGGATTCCCAAATGGATATTGGATACCTTAAGGCCAGCACCTTACCATTAGAGCACAAAAGTCAGTCCTAGTTGTAGACATTGCCTAAAATTTTGAATTAGTTTTAATTCATTTTTAAATTATATCATATGGTTTGATTTTTCTAGCAGCCCTTAAGATTTTTGGGTTTGGTTTGGCAGTGGCTATGGAACTGAGAAAATGAGGAAGGGGTTGCAAAGACAATTAAGCATGAAAGGGGAAGAAAGGGAAAAGAAAGAGAAAAAATTTATTTATAATATTTTTAATTTTACATAAAAATAAATTAATAGGTAAAAAATCATAATATAGCTGCCACATCACCAGATCTGTTAGATTATACACAGCTCTCTCTCAATTAATTAATTTAAAAAAAAAAAAAGAACGTACGAACTCTTCTATTCTATTCTCATGTCTGTTCTACATATGGAACCAAAACCATAACTCTCAAATATTTTTCACTTCTTATCAAAAATAAAAAAAATAAATAAACATGCAGTACTTCCCCATCCATGTGAGACTTCCTTAAAGTTCTCTAAAGTGTCCAAAACAGCAGGTGCGCATTAACGATAATGTACGTTGACGTCGCCGCCTTGGATGAAAAGTAAATTCAGTGTAAGTTCTGGAATTTTAATTTTGTTTTTCAACGAAAGCTCTGGAGATAAGACTCTTGGCCTTACAAAAAAAAGTATGTACTACGGTGATTTGCATCTAAAATTTATATAGTTTGATACGAGATCAAAATCAACGTTTACATTTTACTAAATTAATTAAATATATTATAATATTTATCAATATTAATTTTTAAATTTAAAATTTGTTACAAATACACTGATACTAATTTAGAACAATCAATTTACCAAAATATCGTTTAAAAAATTAAAAATAAATCATATAAAAATTGATATGAATAAATTAATTGTTTTAAATGAATGTTAAGATATAAATTTATAATAAATATTAAATTTAAGGATTAAAATTGATAATAACTAAAATATAAAGTATAATTCGAACTAAATATTAAAATATAAGATATAAAAATGATATTATAAAAAATCAAGTCAGACTAAGTTCAGGTAAAATTTTATTATATTTTATATTTTGTATAGTTAAACCTACACAAAATAAGAGCGAGTAAATCAAATTATTAAATCAAATATTTGTTATCTTCAAAATAAGAACGAATAAGATTGAAATTTTAATTTCTTAACAAATAGTGAACTTTTATTTCATCTACTTCATATAAAAATTCATATAAAAAGACACCGCATGAACTAAATAACTCCTGAACTAAAAGACAAGATTTGTTCTTTAGGGTAAAAAGAGTAAAGTCATTTTTTTAGATATTTTAAAAGAATGGAAAACTGATTACATAAATGGGGCGATTGAATTGCAATTCCTGT
>JXTB01000002.1:135574-162879 GCA_002914805.1 Parasponia andersonii | reverse complement strand
CACCTTATGTGGTAATACGGATGCCCATAATATTATGAGAAGACTAGCATTGAGTTTTATACAAAATACACACAACTTATCCCTTTTATTTTCATAAATAACAAAAATTCTCTCTTAGATTAACTAATGATACAAAGTCCGTATCTCCGTCTAATTTGGTCAAAATTTGGTAATAAACTCTCAAAAACGACCAAGATGTCCGTACTCATATATTGTTAATTAGTGCAAAAAAGAAAAATAAATAACAAAAAATGTGTGAGACTTTTTAAGTTTTTCTGTTATTAAAATTTCTTGCAAAAAAATATCCCATTATATGCTGAAAACCGGATTTCACTGTCTATTCTCAATCTTATAAAACAAAGAATTAACCCTTTATTTTCAAAAGAGGGGAGAAAAAAAAAGTTTCACCTTTGACACTTTCGATCAAACTAATAAAGTGAAATATCATATATGCCCTTGTAACCTTTTAATTTTCTTTTCTTTTGGATGAAATATTTTATTAAATCAATTTACTTGTTTAAACTTTTAATTTAGGTCTCGCGTGTGTGCGCCCGCATGACAGTAGTACACGCATGTGCGGTTCGAGAACATGTCCATTTAGTTATGTACTAAATTTAGTTTATATACTGAGTTTTATATTAAGTACATTATATTTATGCTTGGTACATGCACTAATTATTTTGCTACAACATTTGAAATACGTGTATTCACTTAAAATAGTCTTAAAATTCAATTATTTTATTATAAGATCCTCTTTGGAAAAAAAAAATGTTTTAAGAGAACACAAGAAGGTGGTATTTAGTTATAATAGAAGAACATTTATAGTATTATTACTTTCTCTTATTCTTTTTATTTTTCTGCTTCATCTACTTCCTTCATTATTTGCTTTTTTTTGTTACTATTTGGTTACAGGTTTAGAATAAACACAATTTTGTGTCTTTGTATGTGATCAAATTAGATAGGCTAGTGAAATTTACACTAATCTACTGATTTCTTTTTATTATCAATTAGGTGAAATGTAAAAAAAAAAAAAATATCATAAAGTTTGAGTATTTTGTAATTTAAACTATGAAATTTAGACTATGCAAAATAGTACTTTAAGATTAAGAATTTATAAAAATTAATGCTTTGGACTGATTTTTTGGCCAATTTTAATAACGAAAAAATAATTTCTATTAAAACTACATTAATTTTTATTATTCTCCATAATTTTAAGGATATTATTGTCTTTTATTAATTAAAATTATTCAAAAATCCACTCCGGTATTAAGTTTCAAAAGTTCATAATCTTAAAATATTATTTTTCAGGTTTTAAACTTTAGAACTTAAATTGCATAAAACACATACTTCAAGATATATATATATATATATATATATTTGCAATTTCAGGATATTAATGTCTACAAGCCAGAGGATAAATCGACATTCAATCTAAATTTCGGAGACAGTTTTGTAATTTTTCAAAATCAAATTAACAAATAGCAAAACAAAAGCAATGTTGTGGACATCACGTTCGGCCGTTTCAGTGAAAGGAAAATCGATATAAGTTCTGGAGTATTATTATTATTATTATATATATATATATATATATTATATGGTTGCCAATCTAATAGGTATTTTTTTTCTTTACCTATGAGTAGGTATTTTTTTTTAGCCGTTGGATCACCATTAGATGGTGATCCAATAGTTATAATGAAGTGCATAAAAAGACGTGCATTATTAATGCTCTCTCTCTTACTTTTTACAATAAAAAAATATACATGCTAAATTTTCTTTAGACAAATTGATACCTATGCATAAGTTAAAAAAAAAAATTGGATTGGTGCCCTATATATATATATATATATATTAAGGTTGCTTTGGAAGATAGACTACAATATAAAATTTGCAAATGCATTGTTACTTGATTAAAATTAGTACTTGAGCCAAACATTAAGCCAAAATCAATTATTTCTTTCTTTCCAAAAAAGAAAAAATCAATTATTTCTTTAAAAAAACAAAATTATGTCAAACCAATTTCAAGTAAATTTTCAGTAGTAACTAGTAAAAGGTAGATAATCTATTTTTTGAGGGAATAAATGGTACATCATTAAATGGTGTAATGAAATATGATTATCTTAAGTGCTTAAAAACATCACAATTAACATTATTCAAAATAAAACATTACAACGCTCCAAATTAATAAATGAATACAAATCAAAAAAAAAAAAATTTAAGACGCGTCTTCACAGCAAACTAACCCAAATCAAATTTTTCGCTACTAATTCTACTTCCAAAATTGTAGCTTTATGTGTGTTATAGCTTTGAGGTAGCTGAAAACTGGTTTTTTCGGCACAGGCATGCACTTGACAACCCAACCGATCGGCCAAGACACGGCGGCGAGTCCAACACACGCGCCCCACTGGCCCCAACTCAATCTCTCTGTATCAGCAAACTTCTTCAAAACCTCCACCATTAAAACTTGAAGAACTACGGTCATGGCAATGATCGATAAGAAGAGTTTGTTCCTGTGAATCCCTTTAAACACATTCCTCTTCTCTAGCTTCCTAGCGTTGAACTCGTTGAAAACTTGGCAAAGAACGAAGGTGTTGAATATCAAAGTGTCTTTCACCTTATCATTAACGTTGAATATTGCTTTGCCTCTGAACTGCAGCGTTAGCAGCACAGCTATTTGATAAAATGCCTGAACCAACAGATTTCTCCACATGATGTTGGTTATGAGTGGCTCCGTTCGACCCACTGGTGGGTTTTGCATGAGCTCGTCTGCGGGCTTCTCTGTGGCCAGAGCCAGAGCTCCTAAGGTGTCCATGATCAAGTTCACCCATAGTAACTGAACTGCTGTTAATGGAACTTCTCCGGCTGAAATGGCGGCCACAAAGTTGATTACGAGGGCGGCAACGTTTACTGTTAGCTGGAATTGGATGAACTTCTGGATGTTGTTGTAAACGCATCTGCCCCACCTCAGAACTGTGGCTACGGAAGCGAAATTGTCGTCCAAGATGACGATATCCGAGCTTTCTTTGGCGACTTCGGTGCCTTGGATTCCCATGGAGAGCCCAATGTCGGCTTCTTTCAATGCTGGTGCGTCGTTTGTGCCGTCTCCGGTGACTGCTACGACGTGGCCTTTCTGTTTCAAGCATTGTACCATTAAGAGTTTGTCAAAGGGAGACGACCTTGCCATGACGCAAATCTTGTCAACCTTCTCCATTCTCTGCTCTGGCGTGTAGTTTCGGAACTCCACACCTTCTATCACAGCTCCACTCATGTCTTGGTTCGATCTAAGGATTCCACACTCCGTGGCTATGGCTTTTGCGGTGAAAACGTTGTCACCAGTGATCATCTTGATGTTTACTCCAGCGTACTGGCAAGCTTCGACAGCTTTCTTTACTCCTGGACGGCAGGGATCCTTAATGCCCACCAGGCCTAATAGGATCAAGCCATCGTCTTGTAACTTTTCATGTCCCGCCGAATCTTCAAGCTCTGTGGTTTCAACTTGTTTATGTGCAAAAGCAATACATCTTAGACTGCTGGCTGCCATACCTTGTATAATTTTCTCAAATTCCATTTTCTGGTTCTCATCAAGATCTTTGTTGATTCCAGAAGCATCATAGTAGCTCGAACACATGGCTAAAATCATCTCCGCAGCTCCTTTCCAGTGAACCCAGATTGTGTTGTCTGCCTTTCTCGTCATCAAAACCCCACTTCGTTTCTTCTGGGAATTGAAGGCCTCAACGTGAAGAATGCTACAACTTTCCTTTACTTCCTCCATATCCATTTTCAACTCCATAACGGCCCAAGAAAGAATTGCTTTTTCCGTTGGGCTACCTGAAATTTCAAATTCTGATCCCAAACTGGGCCTGTAGACGCTACCAGTAGTATTAAGAGCTATTCCTTCTCGAAATAATTCTACTACGTATGGAGCAATTTTTGAGTAAGAACTTTCAGCCACAGATTCTTTACCAAGCCAAAAGTTTGTGACCTTCATTTGGTTCATGGTGAGCGTACCGGTTTTATCTGTACAAATGGTGGTGGCAGAGCCCATGGTTTCACAAGCAGAGAGCTTCCTCACCATAGCGTTGTCAAACATCATTCTCTTCATTGAATATGCAAGCGTAAGCGTCACAGCCAGTGGCAAGCCTTCGGGAATCGCAACGACCACAATTGTGACCGCTGCTGCTATAATTTCGACCGCTGCATTTATTATGTTGTCCGTCTTTGTCTTGCTGCCGTTGAATTCTTTGTTTCCGTTATCGTCTTCTGTGTTCCCGGTGAAGTAACGGACAAACAAAACTACAAGAACTAGGAAAGCAACTGTTAGACCGACCTTACCTATCGCTGAAGTTAACTTGTCGAGCCGAGCTTGTAAAGGCGTCTGTTCATTCGAATCGCTGCTGATTTGGCTCATCATCTGTCCCCAAGTTGTGTTCATTCCAACTGAAGTTACGAGCATCTGGGCATAGCCATCAACCACTTTGGTTCCAGAAAACAAGAAAGGATTTTGGCTGTGGTTAACTTCGACGTGGTCGCTCTCCCCTGTCATGCTGGACTCGTCAATGTGTAAAGAATGTCCTTCTACGAACAAACCATCTGCTGGAACTTGGTCTCCAATCTTTAAGCAAACAAGGTCTCCAACAACGATTTCGAATATCGAAATATGTTGGCGTCTTCCATCTCTAATGGCTTCAATTTGGATGTTGTTGCTGACTTTGGATAATTTGTCGAATTGTCTGTTTTGCCTGTAGTTACTGATTGCGGAGACACTAATGACAAGAAAAACAGCAATAAAAATACTCAAACCGTCAATCCAGCCTTCTTTTGCTCCATGAACTTTCATGCCAAAGCCAAGAGAGAGTGCAGCGCAGCCCAAAAGTATGATGATAGTAAGATCCTTAAAAGCTTCCCACACAAAATGGAAGAAGCTCTTAGTTGGCGGTTTTTGGTACGTATTCGAGCCAAAAGTTTCTCGTCTTCGGGCAATGTTTTCGCCATCACTATGAATTCCATGCCCTGCATCAGTTTTGAGAGCCTTTGCCACACCATCAACCCCTCCGAACTCTCTAAGTTGATCAAGATTTTTCTCTTTGGTGAGCTGAATGAGGCTCGTTGGACCAATTTCAAAGCCGTTTTCGGGCTTAACGTAGACAACAGTGTAAGATGGAGAGGGCGGGATTTTGGTAGAGCTGTTTTTTGGTGGTGATGTAGTTTTGAAGAATGACAACAAAGCTCTAGAGCAGTAGATGGTAACAAAAGCCGAATGCCATTTCTGTTTGTTTGGATTCAGGGTTTTCGGGTTGACACCGAGTAACAACTCAACGCAACCCAGTTCTGCATGTAAAATACTGGACACCATATTGTGTGTGTTGAAGGAACTCAGAAAGGGATTGGATTACGAAAGCTTAAAATGTATAAGGAGGGCTGGCTTATAAAAATTAGAAACAATGTAGGTAATAGGCAAACTAGAAAGGAAAACAGTCTAGGAGAAGGAAATTATTTGGTTTAGGAAACAGTACGTACGCAGTATTATCTAAGTACTGGCAATGATCACAATGGCTAACTTGCAAGATATATATATATATATATATACACACACACCTATACTGTAAAGATATTTGGCGGTGATGACTCATGTCTAGGTTAATGTATTCATTACATGTTTCTTAGTCATATATGTGTCCTCTTCTCTGAAGTTTCCGATGATATAATACCGTGTGTTCGCCGAATATAGCTTCTCTTTCAAACGAGCTCGATAAGAACGTCGACCATGCAGAGGGTAAAATAGCATGCAAAACTAGGACATTGACCTGTTTATTTAATTCGATGTTTGGGAAATTTTCACATTATTACAGCAAAAGAACAGGGCAGAAAACTAAGTAGGTAAGGAAATTAATGAGAACGGATTAAAGAAAACGATGCAACAGATTCCGTGTGTGACCGTCAGTGGGGACCCTTAACTTAACTTAATCTTGAGTTAATCGACCATTCAACGCGATCTTTATAATTTATTCAATGAGTTTGTATACGTAATTATTAATTAAGCAAATAAGTTATGTTGGATCAAAAAAAAAAAAAATGAGTTATGTTGGATCTATATATATTTTTTATGATGAAACCTTAATATTGGTATTATCGAAAAGCTGTCCAAGTAATAGAATTTGATATATTTTAGCTAAATCGATTCTTTTTTCTTCTTTTTATAAGGAAAAAAAAAATTGTCGGCATTTTAGGTGGAACAAATTTAGGACGTGCATGCACTATTTACCTTTTTGGTCAATTCGTTCACATTATTCTTTCAAAAAGGAAAAAGACTGTTAGACTCTGATTATTTGATCTTTTACATTTGTCATTAAAACATTAGAAATAGAACAAAAATACTATTAAGAAGTTATGTATTATTATTTCTTTAAAAACATTATTTTTTATCTATACGTGTCAAAAAAATCATTTGTTATATATACGCGTCGACAACGTAACGTAACCGTGTGAGACGTGCAAACACAACTTGCCGTACTGATCAATCTGGTATCCTCGTCTCAAAATGGATGTTAGTGAATGCTCTAGAGTATATATCCGTTATCATCCCAGCCGTCCAATAATTAAATGCCCATTTATAAGTTCATGGACACAGATTTAGGCGATATCCGTGGCGTAAAAATTCGAACAAATTATCACATAATATATGGGCGGAAAACTTTTTATATACACGAGTCAATTGTCAATAATATTTTTTAAAGTACGTGGATTTTGCATTTACTAATAGCTATATTATATCCCTTTCAGGGAAGGGAAAAAAAAAAAAAAGCTATATGATCTTTTTATATCACCTTACTAACGGAAGGTGATTGTACGTACTTCTAATGTCGTCAACAGAGTTTCAAAGACCATTCACTTAAATTAACAAAGGTAGTTTTAACTTGCTCCTCATTCATTCCCTCAAAAGAAAAAAAAAGAAATACTTGTTCCTCGTTCATGTAACAATATGAAAGAAACATTATAATTGTCTTTGTTGAGAAAATAGAAAAAATGGTGAAAAGGTATAGAAATAATCCAAGTCAACAAAAATACCGAATAATTTTCTCTAGTATCAACATATAAATATATATATATATATAGGTTAACAATCTAATAGGTAATTTTTTAACTTATTTATAAATATATATATATATATAGGTTAACAATCTAATAGGTAATTTTTTAACTTATTTATAAGTATTTTTTTTATAAATTATAACGAAATATATAAAAAGATATACGTCATTAATGTTATTTCTCTTTCTTATTTTTTATAATACAAAAATATACATACTAAATTTTTATTAACAAAATGATATATAGATTAAAAAAAATAACTACCCATATATATATATATTTATATATAAACAAACGAAGTTTCTTCCAAATGCCAAGGAAGAAGCAAAAGCAAATTGTCGTAAAATTAAGGATAGGGAATCTCGTAATGTTCATGAAACTATTGTCGGCAATGGGCTCGACCAAGTTAATAGACACAGGAAATTAGACCAGTAGCAGTTTGAGAGGGTAAATTTTTTACCCTTAATACTTTTTTTTTGAATTTTTTGTTTATAACAGATATTATGGTAATGTTCTAAATTAGCCTCTAATTTTTCAAAAGTGGTTGAGATTTGTCCACTAGCTGGTTGAGTTTTTTTTTAACTAATTGGTTGAATATTGTCTGGAACTGGCTGGAATTTGATTATGTTGAATTTTGTCAACTGAGTGATTAGGTTTTATTGACTAACTAGTTGAGGTTTAAGCCGAAAACAACTATCATACTTCTTTTTTTAAGGACCTGATATTGCATGGCCTGATTACACTGGCCCACTTAAGTAATTGAGTCCCTTTTGTATTGGGTTACCAAGCGAGCCACAAAACGAAGCCCAAAAGTTTAGTTTCAGTTTCACATTGTCCTCTTCCAAGCCCCATGGGAAGGCAATGAGACTACAAAACGTGTCATAATCTCTATTTGCCACTAATATAACCAACTGATTAAACAAAAAATGAGAAAGAGACTTCCTTAGATGGACTCAATTTGGCACAATCATTTCGAGATGGTGGATTTCCACCAACTCTCCTAATTCGATTCCTTTCTATTAAGGAAAAAAGAATGAGAAGAGGGTCCAATTTACTTAAACTTTCATGTAAAGAGGGGGAGAGTTCCAAAGAATGACACACTGCTATGATGAGCTTAGCCTTGAAAAAGCATCTCTTCCCAGCCACCCTCTATCTAAAATAAGGCTTTGAGACCAAGAAACCTTGAATATACCGACCCACCAACTCAGACACCCTTATCGGTGCCATAATTTGATTCCCATCACAAAAGAAAGAAAAATAGTTTATATAACCAGCTAACTATACAATGAAACCTTCTAATTTGGGTCCTTTCACTGACTTTTTCTTTTAGATAATGGTAGGAGATGACTCTTTCCATATGGTAAAGTCACAAGAGGCCAAGAAATGCATAGACTAGTAAAATTATGAGTAATTTGAATACGGGTTTAAAATTAAAAGTCACCAATGATTGTATGTACAATGGTGAAAGGGAGATTTGATTCCCAATGTCTAGACATATCTCAAAGTGTTATTTACCAAATAAACTAGATAACACCTTTGTTTCAACGTTATGTTTTTTTTTTTTTTGAAGTATTTCAACGTTATGTTTTAGCATACGGTTTTTCTCTACATCTATTTCCTTTACTTACTTTGAATGTACAAACCAATATTCACCTAACTTTATTATAAGTTTCATTAAAAAAAATTTCTTTAAAAACAAAAAGTTAAACTAAAGTTTTGGAACCACTAACATGTGCCAACTTATAATATATTTTTCCTGGGCCAAAGACCAATGTAACCTGTTAGGCTGTCATGGTTATCAAATATTAGCATGCCATCTAAAAACTCCTCTTATGAGTCTGCCCGCGGCGCCTGTGAAAAAATAGGTACTTAAAAAGGCAAAGTCAGAGTGACTTATATATATATATATATATATATATATTGAAAATAGAGTGACTTATGTTAAAGATAATGATCTCAATTTCAAACCTTGGAAATTTGGCACAACATAATCATAATGGCAGGCCACTTGAAAAGGCTATGTACAAATGCAAATTCAGTCGCCGACACTAGGCTTCTCATTTAGTTAGCAATGTCCTCATGATCACAGAATGTCAATCTCATATATAATTAAAAAGAAGTTAGAGAATAATATAAATTTGAAGTGTGCCTCTACTTTTTTAGTCCTATATTTGCTAGGATTGGCCGACAGATTACCCATAACATGGCTTTTGGTACAAGTAACAGTACCCCGCAAATTCCTCATCTTAATCTACTATTAACACTCTGGCACTGTAAGAGGAGTCTAAGCTGTCCTCAAATGGCTATAGCCATTTGCATGTGAAAACATCATTATCACCATGGTATGGATCAAATTCTTGATTTGTGATTTTGGGATTTTGATTCCCTTTTCATTGTTTCATATACTGTAATTGAAGGCCTAATCTTTCAAGGCATTAATCTTGGTTGACTGTGGTTAGTGGGTAGTGAACTTAATTTCTGGGGTTTGCTTATATTGCAGGATTTGGAAAACTGAACATGGGAAATGAAATGGGTAACAACAACACATCCGGTTTGAAAGGTATGGCAACTGTTGTATTAGCTTACGTGTCTTTTTAAGTTATATTCAAGTGTCGTTTGGCTATTTACTATGTCGTTTTTAGTGCAGAAGATGACAACACCAATGTTCAAGATCCAAAAGGTTTGTCAAAAGATACTTCTGGTGTTGATGATGTTAAAGAAGAAAATCATATAGTCCCTGCTGCTCAAGACAAGGATTTTCACGAGAAAGCTAATGGTTTGACTTCTAATGATCCACAGAGAGTTGTGGCTGATAAGCAGACACCGAGCAGAGGAGGTATGAGTTGATAAATCATTAGTTTAAGTATATGTACCTTATCAGTTATCATCATTAAATTACTCATATACACTTAAATTATGGCCTTTTGTTTCCAGAGCAAGAAGAAACTGTAGTTTTTGTTCTTGCTGGTTCTCCAGAAGTCACAGCGGGATCAGACGAAGCAGGTAGCAGAAGCAGTGAAAATCAACAGCTTTCTTTGTCTAATGATGCAGAAAATCAGAGTCTAATTGACCCAAACATTGAGGAGATTGCTCCGGAAAGTGATGAAAATCAGCTGCAGAGGCAGGCTTCTATCAAAAAAGGTTGGCATACTAGCTAACTAATTCAACAGCAACTTTCTCCATTTTACAATTTTATTATCTAGAAAGCACTTACTTTACACTTTATTCTGTTTTGTTACTCGGATACATATTGTCGAAAGTTAATTCTAACTCTAAGTTGATTTGACAAATATTGAAAAAACCACATTTAAACAAAACAATGATATGCTACTATGACCTGTTGGCAGAAGTAGATGGAGTGGAAAACTCGGCTATTGATCCAATATCCACACTATCACATGATCTAGAACCTCAAAGACTTGCACATTCAGATGGCAATCAACATGAATTGGCCACAATTCATGCTGAACGATCTGTGCCAGGTGACAGTGGATCATATGGAGGGACTGAGGAAGCTCTAGGATCAAGTTTAAAATGTGTTAGCTTGGATAACGGTCACTTGTCTGAGTCTGAGGAACGAGAGAATCAAGAAGCAGTTGTTGATACCACGCCGGATACTGTCGCTGAGAAGCAAATAGTTGATTCACTTGTAGAACAGAAGGCATCACAGGAAGGAAAAAAGGTCTTTGAAGACAAGTTTGAACCTAAAGTTGAAGATAAAATCGACGATGCATCACGCGACGTAACAACACCATTGACTGTTCTTAGTGGTCTAGGTGAAAAGAGTGGTAGAGGATTTTCAACAGAGGTGAGTTTGGTCAAAGATCATTCCTCAGAAGCAGAACCAGAATCAGAACCCGAAACCATATCAGTGACTAACTCACCAAACTCCCATCAGGAAGTTCTTGAAACCGAAGATAAATGCATGATTCTTACAGAGGAAACCAGACTAATAGGAGAAGAGTTAGAAAATGGAGAAGACAAGCCTGACTACAGCCCAACTGAAGCCAGTGAAGACTATGTTAAAGAATCAGAAACCGAAGACTCCAACGCATTTCAATCTGAATCCATTACTCTAGAACAGAAAGAAGCGGTTAGGCCTTACAGTGAATCTAAGAGCAGCGAGGATTGTCGGAGTGAGGAGGCAAATATTTCAGAGAATGATGAAGCACTTGTTGCTTGCATTAGCAACTGCAAGGAAACCAGGCAAGAATTTGAAGGGAATTTTGTTGTCACTCCTGAGCTTGCAATCACTCCATTAGAACCAAATACCGCAGATTGCGATGACAAGGATGAGGAGTCAACGGAGAAGAGAATTGTTGAAGCAAGAGAGGAGAATGCAGAACATTTGTATGCCATTGTGATCGAAACAGAAGAAACAAAAACCAGAGAAGAAATCCAACTTCTAGTTCATCAATCACAAGCAGTACTGACCCCTCAACCTTCGCTATCTTCGATCCAAGTTGACCACCAGCAGGAATCAGCATTGAGGTCTGAGACTGTTCAAAACGACAACCAGTCTATCCAAGAACTGAACCAAGATAGCTGTGGTGAGTTCCTTACTACCAAAACTTCAAATTTTGATTCCACAAACATTATAGCAGATATATCAGTCTCCGTGAATGAGTTAACAGTTGATAGGACTAAGCAAGAAGTTAAGCAATGTATTGAAATGCCTGAAGTGAAAGCAGCAGAAACCAAGATTTCATCAAAGGGGTCAGCTGAGCAGAGTTCAAAAAATGAGATATCACGAGAAAGTGTGGGAAGGCTCAGTACAGGAAGCTTGGAAAGACTTAGCACTGATTCGGATCCCGACAACTCGAATATTCACTCTCAGATGAGAAAGTCTCCAAGCTTCAACATTGATCTCCAGAATGAAGAATCCGAATCAGATCAAACCCCATTACTGTATCAGGACAAGGCTCCAATCCAAAGCTCACCAAGCCAAGATGATGTCAGTCTCGGAGACCCTTTGAGGCTCAATGGATATGATCAAGTCCTGACACAGTACCAAGCAAAGCCATTGCGATTGCCAGTGGAAGAGAGAGTTGTTAAGTTGGAAAGGAGTGAGTCGGAGAAGTCGAAAACTCCATTCCTAGGATTCCTGAAAGAAGAGGAAGAAGCTCATGTTGTTGTTACACCACAGAAGCATAGTAGGAATGGTTCTGCTAGTCAGAAGGAAACAAAGGATTTGTGGAAGTCATCCTCTAAAGAAGCCACTTCTTCAACTTCACCAAAGGCTAAAGAGAAGCGCAAGGCCAGGTCCTCTCTCTTTGGAAATTGCATGTGTTGTGCTACTGTTATTAATTAAACGCCTCTGAAATTTTCCGAGTTCCATTTTTTTTTTTTTCTGTTTCTGTTGGGCTTCCAAGTACAAGTCTTCTGGGAAAAAAAATGGTATTCTGATGAGAGAAACAGTGAGTATAATTCGAAAACTATGTCTTCCCTTTGTTTGAGTTCATTTTTTTTCTTCTCTCTCTTTTTTTTTTTAATTTGATTTTTCCTAGTATGTCTCTCTTTTCTTATTCGAATTAAATATATAAGTTTCTCCAGTTGTAACTTCCTGTTTTTCATTTGTTTATTTGATGAGTTCAGAGAATTTGTAAGGTTGGAGGAAATTTGTATTCATATATAGGTAGCTTTGCTACCTTCGATTGTAATATTTGTTCATTTTATTCATATACTATATAAATGGTATTGCTGAAGAAGATTCTATTCAAATATACATAGGATTTATCATTGGATTAGTTTCATTACTATTTAAACTCAGTGAGATGGTTTATGAGATTGAAATCATAATCTCTCCAACTTGGTACATTAAACACCTTGTTTGCTCGTGATGACAAATCACTACAATTTGGTACATTAAACACCTAAGGGTTGAAGGTCTTCTACAACCAAAATACTCTATGCATGCTCAATAGGTTCTCTATCAACAATACTCTATGCATGCTCAATAGGTTCTCTTTCTGTTGATGGGGGCAAAACAGAAAAATATACATTTTATTTGGCTTGGGGATCAAAATTTTAATAGTTATATTCTTATATATTAGTAGCTAATAAATACCCTATCAATCCTTATTAGTTCAATATTGGGTAACTACACGTTACATAGCTCATACTTAATTAGTAATTTCCTGAACCTATAATTACACTACTTAAAAGCCCTACTTAATTAGACAGTCCTTAGTCTATATAATTGTCCTTCACATGTGTAGTCCACAAAAGGGTTAATTATAAAATCTAACAATCTCTCATCTAGGCTACATGAGTATTTCTGAAATAGTTATATAATGAAAACTTAAGTGCGTACTTTATTATTGTCTGTTAAGAAATTACTCCTTAAGACAATTTGGAACATCTTGAATATCAACATGAAACCAAAGCGATCTTCATTACATTTAGGTAGGTAACTAAACTTATCAATGATTACCAAATCAATACACACAAGGACACAAATCAAGTATAGATGTACAGTATAGAATTTACACAAAAAGTGATCTTATATGCCTATTTTTGTTTAGTCCTACTTTATAATTTCAATGAATCAACCTTATCTTTCATTTTATACAAAACCGTAACTTTATGCAAAATAACAGATAAAAAGACAATAAGATATAAATTTAGAGTATAAAAGAAAACCATCACTTTATTGATATCAAATAATAAATATGTCTATCACAAGAAAACTTGTAAAATCTAACTCTCACTAATTCTAAGCATCTTTAAATGGTACAATACCTATATGAGTAATGTGCTCATGAAATACCTTAGGCGTTAGACCTTTGGTGAGCGGATCCGCCAACATGGAGTTAATGCTAATATGTTCTATAGATATTAGGTGATTCTAAACTCTTTCTTTAACAACTTGAAACTTAATGTCTGGGTGTTTAAACTTTGACGAACTTCTGTTATTATTGGGATAGAAAATAACATCTTTATTATCACAATAAATCTTCAATAGCTTTTCAATACTATCGATAATTCGTAGCCTAATGATAAAATTCCACAACCATATTCTTTGATTCAATATCTTATAACAAGCTATAAATTTTGCCTCCATAGTGAAAGAAGCTGTGAGTGTTTGCTTAACACTTTTCCATGATATAGCTCCTTTGACAAGTAAGTAAATATAGCCTGAAGTGGATCTCTTACTATTTAGGCATCCAGTATAATCGGAGTCAGAATATCCCATAATCTCTAAACGATCAGATCTCCGATAAGTGAGCATGTAATCTTTTGTTTTCTATAAATATCATAAAACCTTCCTTGCTGCTGTTTAATGATCCAAACTATGGTTACTTAAATATCTGTCTAGCACTCCAACTATATACGCTGTATAAAGATGCGTACACACCTGAGCATATATCAGAATTCCTACTGCAGATGTATAAGAGATCTTCTACATTTCTTTAGCTTCAAACTCATTCATAGAATATTGGATGAGATTGAATTTATCACCATTTGTAATAGGTGCATCTCCTGGGGCACATTTGCTCATGCCAAATCTATCAAGCACTTTTTCGATATAGTTCTTATATGATAACCCAAGAATACCTTGAGAGTGACCTCAGTATATTTTTATCCTTAATATAAAAGAGGCATCCCAAGTTCTTAATCTCAAATTTATTTGATAGAAATCTCTTAGTTTCATGCAATAAGCCTATATGGTTATTTGCCAAAAGTATGTCATCGACATACAAAACTAGAAAGATAAATGCATCTATCTACCAAATTTTTCTCAAAATCGAATGAAAAAATAAGTTGATGGAACTTATGATACCATTGACGGGATACTTGTTTACGAGTATATATGAATTTCTTTAGTTTATAGACCATAGACTTTGAATCTCTAGTTACAAAGTTTTCAGGTTGTACCATATAAATCGCTTCCTTAATATTATCATTGAGAAACACAGTCTTTACATCCATCTGATGTAGCTCCAGATCAAAATGAGCTACTAGTGTCATAATTATTCTAAAAGAGTCTTTCAAAAAAACTGGTTGAGAAAGTCTATTTATAGTTAAAGCTTTCTTTCTGAGTGAAACTCTTGGTAACTAAACGAGCCTCATATCTTTCAATATTACCTTTAGAATCCCTTTTAGTTTTAAAAATCTATTTATAACTAATGGGTTTCTTTCCTGCTGGTAATTAGACGAGATCCTAAATGTCGAAGTCTTTCATGGATTTTATCTCATTCTCCGTGGTAGCGATTCATTATTAGAATTTTGAACTTTGTTTGGCTTGAATGAAATTAATTGGATCATTTTCCATTCCCATATCACAGTCATATTCTAGGAGATAGACAATGTAATCATCTAGAATTGTGTTTCTCCTTTCTTTAGTAGATCTCCTTAATAGCACTTCCTCTTAACATTGAGGTTATTCTTTCAGAGTAACTTTTTCATATGGGACAGGAAGTTACGGCATATTATCTTAAATTTCTGGATTTACTTCTTGAATAATGTCAGGCAAAGGGCCTAATCACTTTCAATAGCAACTGTAGGAAGAGAAATGAATTCCTCCTCAAAGATAATATTTCTTATCTTTTCTTCCCTCCAGACCTCAACATTCTCAAGGAATCTCGCATTATCTGTCTCGAAAAAGAACTTGTCAAAGAGATCATAGAATTTGAAACCTTTTGTTCTTTTAGTATAGCCAACAAAATAGTAACTTATTGTTCTTGAGTCCAGTTTTTTTTCATATGGCCTTACCTCAACTAGACAACCCTAAACATGCAAGTACTTAATGCTGAGCTTTTTGCCTGTTCATAGTTCATATCGGTTTTTAGTTAATGACTTATTGGGTACTTTGTTGAGTATATAAAATATAGTCTTAAGTACTTCTCCCTAGTTAGATTTAAGTAAGGAGGAATGACTAATCATATGCCTCATTATGTCTTTAAGTATTCGGTTTTGTCACTTAATAATACCATTCATGCTAGGATTTCCGGGCATTATGTATTATAGGATGATTCTACATTCCTTTAGGTATTGGGCAAAAGATCCTGGATGTTGTTCATTAGATCTATCATACCTACCATAATATTCATCACCATGATCAAATATGACGGCTTTAATTTTCTTGTCGAGTTGATTTTCAACTTTGGCTTTGAAAGCTTTAAATATGTCCTAAGATTGTGATTTCTCATGAATTAAATATAAGTACCTATAGCGAGAGTAATGGTCTATGAACGTGATAAAATACGACTGGCTATTCTGTGAAGCCGTAGGGAATGGACTACAGTTATCAATATGTATCAGTTCTAAGATACTGGAACTCTTATTACCACCTAATTTACATAATTTGTTTGTTTATCTTTAATACACTCAACACAAACTCTGAAGTCTGTGAAGTCAATTCGGTCAAGAATTCTATCTGACACAAGACGTTGTATTTTTTGTTTAGAAATGTGTCCCAATCGATGGTGTCATAATATAGAGAAATTCATAATAGTTTTACATTTTGTACCAAGTTTCTCGACATACAAAGTTTCATTAATTGAGGTAATAGTATCAATTTTATATAGGTTATCAATCAGAATGCCAATTACAATGATATTAGAACTTTAAAAAAGACTCAATTTATTATTTCCAAATGAACAAGAATAACTAGATTTGTCCAAAACTGAAATAGAAATTAAATTCTATCTAAATGATGGTACAACGAATGTCTCATCTAAATCTAAAAATAAACCAGAACCTAATTACAATCTACATAGACGCCTTTACTATAGCTGTGTTGTCATTGCCAACATAAATAATCTTTAGTATTACTTAGCGGACGCCTCCTCAAACAATCCTGCATAGACAAACTTATATGAGTAGTGGCACCAATATGCACCCACCAAGTATAATTGGATACAAAAGTAAAATTTACCTCTGAACAGATAAAATTGAGAAGCTTACCTTTCTTGGCATACCAGACAGCATGCTTGGGACATTCCTTCTTTATATGTCATGCCATCTTGTAAAAGAAATAAGTTAATTCCTTATCTTGTTTCTTTTACACTTTATTTTGTGAAGTCCCAAATGCAACTCTTTTATTTTTAGTCTTTTTCCTTTTCTTATCTTGAGAGATTATTGCTAAGTGAGCACTCTCTATCTGTCTTACTTCAATCTATCCTCTTATTGCACACACTGAGATATGAGCTCATTAAGAGTCTATTTTTGTTTTTGAAGGATGTAGCTCACTTTAAATTGACTGAATTTTGGTGGAAGAAAGAGTGGAACTAATTGCCCAACCAAGTTATCTGACAGCTTTAACTTAAATACCTTTAGTTTTGAAGCCAAATTAGACATCTCTATGATGTACTCCCTGATGTTCACTTTACCTTTATGATGCATAGCAAACAAATTGCTCAGCATAGTACTTGTTTCTACTTTTTCATTCTTTTGGAAGCATTCCGCAATTGTATCAAGGAACGCTTTAGCATTATCAACCTTTGGCATAGTACCCCTAATAGTCTCAAGTATAAAATATTTCATGATCATAAGACTCATGCGATTAGAACGTTCCTACTATTCAAAGTTCTTAATAGTCGTAGAAGAACTTTCATCTGTAAGAGTAGCAGATTTTTCTTTCTTGAGTGCAAGATTTAGATCCATGCAACTGAGCACAACCATAACGTACTTTTTCCACTTTTTGAAGTTTATGCCGTTAAGTACAGGAATTAAATTCAAACAAGTAAATATGTTTGAAGTAGAAATTGAACAGAGAACAAAAAATAAAAAAATAATAGCTTATAAAACTACGCATACAAAATAATAAGATATACTAGTATGACATACAGTAAATAAATAAATAAGGTGGGTTCCTATCACAAGATACCTAGAACAATATCAATAAACCTTCCTTTGGACCGACTTATTAACTTGTAAGTAGTACTATTCAGTAAAATAATCAAATATTGATAGTAAATTCTGTCAAACAGTAAACCTTCCTTTAGGCCGATTTATTGTCCACATAGAAACTTAATAACCATCATATATATATATTACTGCAGGTGTATTCATTATTCGGTTAAATAATCACCTTCTTTTGAGCTCGTAATTATTTGCATGATCAATAAACACACAATTATTCAAATATTTCAAAATAAACAAATCTACACAATAGAAGTTACTTTAGCAACATGTTATTTCAAATCATCTATTTCAAAATATTTAAATAAAAAATGTAAAAAAAAATTGACTAAAATGCCCAAAATAGCTGAAAAAATTTTCTCCACTGGAATCGGTTGATCGCTTGTCAGATCCAGTAGACCAATTTTACTATTTTGGTCAATGGAATCTGACAGTAATTCTACCGTTCAGTCTACCGAAAATTACAGAAACCAAATTGTGATTTTCGAGCAACTTTCGGTCGACTGAAGATCAGTCGACCGATTCTAAAAGTGACCAAAAATATTAGATTCAATCTTCCAAAATGGCTGAACACTTCATCAACCCTAAAACCAAATAAGATTTTCAACAGACAAAGTGTGAGTCGTTCAGTCCCTAATAGGTCGAAAATGGATCGGAACTCCACGATTTAAGTCAAAACAGACTGAAATTTACCCAAAAAAAAAATAGTATGGAAATCAAAATAGTTTGAAAATCAACCTCTCCTACTACAGTATTTTTGAGTGACCAAAATAGTAGAATCGGTCGACTAGAATCACTATTCCAGCATAAATCTAAAAAATTCCAGATTCGCACAAATTGTCCAAAACATCCAAAAAATCGTCAAAATTAGATATTTTATGCCCTAATTCTTTAAAAAAAAAATAATAACGACCTATAGTCAATATCTTACCATTGTAGTATCAAATAACTCAAAAAATTATATAAATCACATATCATGCATATATAATCTAAACCCTAGAATTGTAAATAGGTATGGATTACGAAAACTTCAAACATACATGATTAACCTAATCAATTTAACGTGAAATCTGGCTCTAATACCACTTGTTAGATATGCATAATAGATTGTTAAACCAAATACAATTCTAGAATCTATCATGCCAAATTGTCAGAAAAAGATTTGTTGAGAAAAAACTCATGACTAACCTGGATCCATTATGTTTGACAGTGAAAGAGGTGATCACGTAACTAGAAGCGATATATTGATTAGAACCTAAGGGTAAAAGGTCTTCCATAACCAGAATACTCTATATATACTCAATAAGTTCTTTCTCTATTGACAGAGGAATGAGAAAAAAAAATATATGTTATATTTAACTTGGGGACCAAAACCTAATAATTATGTCATTATATACCGATAACTAATAGAGATACCACCGATCTTTATTGATCCAGCATTAAGTAACCATATATTTATATTTAATTAATAATTTTTTAAGCCCGTATAATTGTTATTCACATAGAACACAAAATGGCTAATTATAAAACCCAACAACTAATACTAATCCATTCACGATGATGCCCAATTCCCATTGATTGCTATCTGCTACAAATCATTGTCTATCACATCACATCAGAGGCGTGATTGATTTTACTGCCCATTTTAGACTCTTCCTAGTCCAGTGTGGCAATATGACATCTGCTACAAATCATTGTCCACTTCATCGCATCAGAGGCAGGCATGATTGATTTTACTGCCCATTTTAGACCCTTCCTAGTCCACCGTGGCAACATGACATGTAAATATTGTAGAGTGAATTCTTCAACATCAGAAGTTCATAAGTAACAGGCATCCTAAAGGAAAAGCCAAAAAAAAAAAAAAAAACAACCAAAAGGAGACGACATTAATTTCAATAAGAGAGACATGAACAAGTGCTTATAAACATAATGCGGTATTTCTACATAATTAAATCTTTAATTCAGAGGTACCAAAAGGAGATGTCATGTTTCAATTATCCTCTGAGATTCAAAATTTATTGGCCTTGCAAATTTGTCAGAGAAACCAATGCTATCATGGGTTATGGCCCATTCATACCTTAGGTGGACGAGTCCTTTACCCCAAAAGGCCAGATCTGTTCTTAAACAATACCATTTGTTTATTTCTTTTTTTTTTTTTTTTTGTTCTAACTCAAAATGGGTTAGTTTCTTTTACTACATATAAAAAAAATAAATAAATAAAAAAAATAAACAGGTCAGTGTTGAACCAAAAATATTGGGTTTTTTAATTTAGCAAAAAAACTTTGAATTTTTGGTTATATTAAAAAAAAAAAAACAGAAGACTCATGCTTTTCTAATTTTAGCCAAAAAAAAAAATCTTGAAAACCTAGTTATATCAAATAAAATATTAAGATTAAAATCCAATTAAATTAGACCTAAATCAGTGATTTGATAAAATTTAGTATGCTAAATAAGTCAAACAAACTCCCTCTCCTCCACAAAGTCCCTCTTCCCTGCAGATCACCTCCGTTGCAGCTCTTTCTCGCCTCCTCTTTTAGCAAGTGCCTCTTTTATCGGGAAGAGAGATCTTCCCTCTCTTTTATACGAGTTTTTCTCAGTTTATTTTTCTGTTTTTGATTTTAGTTTCAAATAATTCTTCTATTTAAGAAGGTGTCCATCTACTTAGATTTATATCTAGATCTATTGTAACATCCTAAGTCTCATATCGAGTATGCTCTAAGAAGATTATAAGTATTTAATTAGTTATTTATGAGCTCAAAAGTACTTTCAAACTAGCATTTTTGGGTAAGGTTCAACGATGTCATATTTGATATCAAAGCATGACCCACAATTATATTAGAGTGGTGTTACATTTTGGCTTACCCGGAGAGCTTAGTTTGCCTCTTGACAGCTCTATTAGTGAGAGAGCTTAGTTTGTTGCACAACTGCTTATTCATTCGTGCACTATACTAAGTGAGATTAGAGAGAAGTTCGATCTAAATTTCTGGGGTTTGTACGAGGGCTTAAGGGTAGTATAATTGTATGCCTTGAGTATGTGTCCTTGTAAAGGAGCCATGTATGATGTGTTCTGTTATTTTTTCATTTCTTTTCTACATATTAAATCTTTGTTCTTTTGTTGAGATTGGATTTGGATGTTGTTGCAATCCTCGCAAATGAAAAGCGATTACTTTTTAAATAGAGAAAATGATATTTTCCAAAGGTGTTACGTAGGTGTTACTTTGTCGTGAGTTAATTTGAGTGGAGTTCATATTCATTCATTCCAAATTCTTGAGGCGATGGCAAACTTGTAATTTCAGAGTAAACGAAAAGGTATACATAATAAGCCCAATGAACGTACACAAGCAACCACCGTTTTTTTCACTCAAAACTCCCGCAGCCATGGACTCTTGTCTCCCACCCTCGTTTTCCTTTAACCATTTCCTTTCGTTTTCTTTCAACACAAAAAACAGAGAAGAGAACAAAACGTCATCGTTTTCTTTCTCTCTCTCTATTCCACTTTGGCTTAAGCATAGCTATGAACTATCACGAGTTCACGACTAGCATCTCAGCTTTCTGTCCGTGGTTTTGAAACTTTAGTCAGCTTTTGATCATATATGATCTATAACTGACTCAGTTCAGCGCCACTATTACTCCAAAACTAGACACTAGGTATCGTCCATACTTCTTCTTTTTTTTTTTTTTTTTCAAGTGATTGCGATCTTATCTCGTGCTTTTCTAGTTTATTATATATACGATCTTGTTTTGTTTTGTTTTTTTTTAGTTCTTTTTTCAAGTGCGTACGCTTATGAGTCAAATATAGAAATTGGAACTCAGTACTGTTTTTTTTATGTCATTTCTCTAATATTATATGTTTTTTTTCTTCCTATAATGATTACAATTTTTTGCGTTAATCACTTTGTATTAGCATATTAGTACGTTTTTCTACAAAAGGAAAAGAAGTATAAATCTGTATACCGTCAGTAATATTATAAAGTACTCTCAGAAAATGCTAAAATTGTATTAATCTCAAACTATAAACAGTTTAGGAGAATAAAATTCCATATTATATATGTGTCCCTATCTAGTATAGATAATTGTTTTAAAACCTATTTATAGGTATTTTTTAAAACCTATTAACAAGGGCAATAATGATTTAAATAGTTTGAAAAAAAATAATAAATAAATATACATTTTTTCTTTATTTATCTTTTTACCATAAAAAAAACATACAAAAGAAAAATTGGGAGTGGTGACATAAATATATATATATATGGGCACTAATTGGGTAGTTATTTTTTTTTACCTATTTATAAATATTATTTTGTCCAATTAAAATTGATAACATCTTTTCATGATTAAAAATGGATAGAGAAAAATATTAAATAATAGATTTTTTTTTCTAACTACCTAAATTATGATATTCGTTGGATAATGATCTAACGGCTAAAAAAAGAAAGATCTATAAATAGGTTAAAAAAATACTTATTAGATTAGGAATATATATATATATTATATGGTTGCCAATCCAATAGGTTTTTTTTTTCTATGTGTAGGTATTTGTTTTTTAGTCGTTGAATCATCATCTAATTTAATGACTATAATGAGATGAAAATATGTGCATCATCAATATTATTTCTCTTTCTTAATTTTTACTATAAAAAAATACGCGTGATAAAATTTCACTAGCCAAAATAGATTAAAAAAAATACCTAACAAATTGGTGCCTATTAAATATAGATATACAAGTCCCATAAGTTCAAATTTGAGATAGGTGTTCCAAGAAAAAGCAAGAAGGCACGGTTAACATTCTAATTGGAGGCGTGTAATATTTTTGTTTTAGGCACTGTGCCTCATTATTTGAATGGAGTATTGTAGCCAAACCATGAACAAGTACCATAAGAATTAAGAATTTTTTTTATTATTTATCTATAGAGAAATCAAAAAATGTTCTATTTACATCGGGCAAACAATACCACTTATAACGCTTAGATTAAATAGTTCTTTTTTTAAGGGAAAAAAAATAAAAAAGTTTCTTTCTTGAAAACGAAAACAACAAAATGAAAAACTAAGGGCTTGTTTGGCATTGTTTTTTGTATTCTGTTTTCAGAGTTGTGTTTTCAGAAATAAGAACAAAAATTATTTTATAATGTTTTTCAGAAAACAATGAGTGTTTGGCAAATATTTTCTAATAACAATTTTTAGGAAAAAAATTTATATTTATATTATAAAAATATATTAGAGAGAAAAAGTCAAGAGAGAGTGACCAAAGATAAATTCAAGTAAGAAATAAGGAGAAAGAAAGTGAAAAGAATGTATGGGGATAAAAAATAAAGATAAAAAAAGTTATAATAAACAAAGTAGTGATAAAGAATGAGGAGAGATAATGTGATTAAAAAAAATGAAACGATAGAAAATGATGAGAGAAAAAATGATGAAATAAAATAAGTAGAAAGAAAGTGATGAGAGAGAATGAGAAGAGAGAAAGTGATGAGAAAGAACATGATGATAGAAAATGAGGATCGAGAGAATGAAGAGAGAGAAAGTGATGAGAGAGAGTGAGGAGAGAGAGAGTAATTAGAGAAAGTGATGAGAGAAAAAGTTACAAAAAAATATGTATATAAAAGTCATATGAAAGAATTTTTATTTTTTTTCAGAAACAGAAAAAATTAAGAAAAATACCTTGAAAACAGCATTTTGTTATTCTCTAAATTTTCTGTTTTTTTAACTCTGTATTTAAAAACTGTTCTCAGAGAACAATGCCAAACACCTTTATGTGTTCTCAGAAAACAATTTTCTGTTTTTAAAAACAAAAAATTATTTTTTAGTTATAACGCCAAACAGCCCCTAACTTGTTGAGCATTCTTTGGTAAACTACAGTATGCTACTCTCAATTACAATAACGCTAGGAACACACATAAAACTTACACACATCGATATAATATGTATTTTAACTACCTATATATATATATATAGTGTGGTCTTACTTAAAAAGAAAAAAAGTTGTTAAAATATATATGTCATGTCAATATGTGTGAATTTTGCGTGGAATTTGTGTGTCTCTAATATTACTCCTCTCAATTATAGTGCCTTTGGACGTAGTTTTTCCACACCTTTTCTGTCTATATAATTATTTAGTATTTTTTTTTTTTACTATACTATGTTCTGATTTGAATTTTTCTTTTTGAATCATGCACTTATTCAAATTAACTATGTCTGAAAATTTAGATGAGACATGAACTTAATATCAATCTGTGCACATAAATACAATGTTGAAAAGCTTTCCTATACTTTTGTTTGTTCATTTTCAGTTTTTTTTTTTTTTTTTTTTTGGGTATGGTCAATTATATGTTATCTCCTTACTAGAAAACAGGGGCAGACCAAAATATTCCTCAGTTGTTGCATGATTAATCATAATCTTTGTTTTGCGTACTTCTTACAGTTCCTTTTTATTCTCTCTGACCAGATCATGTCTACCAGTTTGAATAGAGAATGAGAGAGCACTGAATTACTTAATCATCATATCAGAAGCCCTGCCAATAAGAGTAAAATGCAAAGAAATATTGGCGATTGGCTTTCTCTGCTTTCAATCTTCAATTATAGAGCCCTTCAATCCATACGCTCTGTCACACCGGTTGTAACATGTAATATATAAGGTTACAAATGTTTATAATAAATTTTTTCGATAAATAATATTACCGAAATATTATACTCCAACTTTGAGTAGAATTTTGGTAGCACTTCAAAACAAAGGATTGTTGACCGTCGAGAGCTGTGTTCCACACAGAGTCCTTAAAACTGATTCGCTTCCTCCACCAGAATGCTTGAGGATTTGCAAGCGTCAGTCTCCCCGGATACAACGACGAAGAGCAGCAGGTGAAGTACCAACACCTCCACTCTACGAACTGGATAGCTTTGAACTCAAACACACTAGAACTCTAGCTAGAAAAACTGAGGAACTCAAGAACACTTGAGAGAGAATGGCAAAGAGAAAAAGGCTTCTGTTTCTTTGATTTTGGTGTGTGGAATGAGGAGGGGACGCTCATCTTTTATGGTCTCCAAGGAGGGACTTGGTAGCAAAACCAGAAAAATTTTCCATTAATCTCAAAATGTTTTCCAGAAACTAGAAAGGTTTCTGTTACTAACGTTTCATTAAACTGTGTAATAATATCCAAAACGTTCAGTTCATTCTGGTTCATAATGGAACGAAAGAAAAAAAAAATATTAGGCCACAACAAAAGGTTGGGCTTACTATGGTCCAAGTTTCGGCCCGGCATTCGTGTCCGCAGGTGCGGGTACACACGAGCCCATGCAAATTCAGGCCTAACCCCGAAGATTTGCACCCCCGAGAGAGCATCTGTGGTTGTTATTCTTACCACCATCACAAAACAAGGTTCTATATAAACCACTTGCACCATGCATTTCCCACCAATGTGGGATTATAATATTTTCCTTTCATTTTTCATTTCAATGGTGCACTTTTGAGCAACAATTTCTCATTCATCCGTGTACCATTTTGAGCGTGTGAATATACGAAATCGATGTCCTCGCAGAGGAGAATAAGAATTCACTAAGATCTTTCATCAACAAGATGTGGATCCCACTCAATTTTTAGCTTCAAAATGGTCTATGAAAATGGGTTTCATAACAAATTTTAATCTTTAAAATCCACTTGGGCTTCCAAGCCCAAGCCAAGCCCAAATTGTTTCCTTAACCCATTTTTTCAACAATTCCCCACATGAATGGAAATTGTAACAAGAGAGACTACAGACTCTAGACAAGGTGATAGAGTTCAACGAATTAAACCTGCATAGGATAGGTAGGTGTTACCTTTGAACCTTCTCTCGTGAGAGTATATTTATTTTACTGACTAATCAGTAGACACGATGTCTTTGAACTATTCTGTCGTTCATGTAAACAATAATATACTTCACACAGGAATCTTTCTTAACAAATCTAGTTCTTACGGTTATGTTCATTTTGGCCTTGAACATCTCTGCCTGGTTCTGCAAGAGTTTCTACGGAATTAAGCCCTCATAATTCCGCTTTAAAGTGGCCCCACTTCTCTCTCACATAGGTGATTTCTTAGTTAAGAGTAACCCACACTACTCCGCTCGATTTCTCGATGCATAAGAATCATTAAAAGCCTTTGCTTATCCTATTCCCTACAGGCATCACTACTTTTCATCACAGGAATGGACATAAGGGTAATACCCTCACAGGAGAATAACCCTCACAGTGATCCAACTAAGTCTTTACAACTAGGTTGTCCCTTTGAACCTAGTTCTTGGGATCTCCAGTCAACTAGGTTGGGTTTCCATTGTATAGACTTTTACTTCATGGGCTTTAGTCTCATTCCTCTTGATGATTTATCAACTAACTTTCTGTTCAACCCTTTAGTTAGCGGATCCGCTAAGTTATCCTTAGAATTTACATAGTCTATAGAAATAACTCCCGTTGAGAGTAGTTGTCTAATGGTATTATGTCTACGACGTATATGTCTAGACTTACCATTATACATGTTATTCTGTACCCTTACAATAGCCGATTGACTGTCGCAATGTATAGATATTGGCGGCACAGGCTTAGGCCAATCTGGAATATCTTCTAAGAAATGGCGTAGCCATTCAGCCTCTTCACCACATTTATCTAGAGCTATAAACTCAGATTCCATTGTAGATCGGGCTATAATAGTTTGTTTTGAAGATTTCCATGATACAGCTGCTCCAGCTAGTGTGAAAACGTATCCACTAGTAGACTTTGAGTCTTTTATATCAGATATCCAATTTGCATCGCTGTATCCTTCTAAAACTGCAGGATATCTGTTATAGTGTAGTCCGTAATTACGAGTATATCGTAAGTACCTAAATACTTTCACAATTCCTTTCCAAGTAGATTACTCGTATATCTACTCAGTCTACTGACTGTGTAGGCTATATCTGGCCTTGTGCAACTCATCAAGTACATCAGACTACCAATCACTCTTGAGTAATCTACTTGAGAAACACTCTCACCTTTATTCTTATGAAGGTGTTGACTCATGTCTATCGGAGTTCTGGACACTCCAGAATCATCTTTGTTGAATTTCTCCAAAATTTTGTCCACATAGTGTGACTGATTAAGTATGAGTCCATCATAGGTTCTTGTAATTTTAATTCTCAAAATTACATCAGCTAGACCCATATCTTTCATGTCAAATTTGGAGTTCAACATATTCTTAGTAGATTTGATCATCTTATCATTACTACCAACAATGAGCATGTCATCAACATAAAGACATAACATAATGTAGCCATTTTCAGTGTTTTTGACATAGACACATTTGTCACATTCATTGATTTTAAAACCATTAGCAAGCATTACTCTGTCAAACTTTT
>JXTB01000002.1:89168-126641 GCA_002914805.1 Parasponia andersonii | reverse complement strand
TAGAGGCTGATGCAATTTTTTACTATGCAGATAATCATTAATCTGCAATGTCCAGTACAAGAAGTCTGTATCGTCGAACTTGTCAATTCCGGGTCCTGATCCTTCACCTCCGGCCATCGCTCCCACTAAAATCAAACCTCGCTCTGATACCAGTTGTTAGGGAATAACCTCCCCAATAAACACACAATAGTGGAAGTGATAAAATAAATGTGAAAAATAATGCCGAAATAAATAAATAAATAGGACACAAAAATTAGCGTGGTTCACCAAATTGGCTACGTCCACGGAGCTACTGCAGATTTTCACTATAGGGAGAAAAGAAATTTTACAAGTGTTTACACTCAACACTCACAACTCACACCCCAGACTCCGAATACACCCAAGAGAAAAACTGTATTTTTTTCTCTTAACTCTCAAGGATAAAAACTCTCAATTTTTACTCTCACTTTACACTTGGTGTATTTCACTCTTTTCTGGGATGAGAAATAATGAGAGATGAGGATCCTATTTATAGTGTTAGGCTTCACCAACTTTTACATATTTTTCTCTCAAAATTTCCTAATATACCACATGGTTTTTACACGTTTTATTATCATATATTAGTTGGCCTTTTGCTTTTCTTTTTCACCGTGTATTAAACACGGTTTTGCTCCACACGGTTATCACACGGAGAAAAATCTCCACCGCTTGACATATTGTACTTCAGATATTGTTTGTGGAAATTCTACAAATATTTGCGGACACAGAAAGCTTGAATTGGCCCCGGTGGGGTTCTTGTGTTGAAATTGCGAGCTTAACTTTGCCAATTGGTTGGATTTCCAGGCTCATACCTGTGCCAAATAAACAAGTTGGCAGCTACCTAATGGTTGGAAAAACAATCAGAATATTCGTTCTCAGAAAATTTGCCTCTCTGTTAACTTGGGCTTCCCATGTTCTTTTGGTCATGCAAAGAAATCAAGAGCTGACGGCTCATGATCCAATAGAGCTGCAAGAAATGCAAACGGTATGATCGTGAGCTTCGATCTTTTATAGTATGCTTCTATTTAATGATATTTATATATATTAGCTCATATTTTCTTTCCCTGGCTTTCTGGTGTGTATTATTAAAGTTTCTTCTATTTGATGGCATGTAATGTATACTTACTTCCGGATAGTTTCGCAAATACAAATTGTGAAAGCATAGAGTTGATCTAAACTTTTAGCCATGGCTTATGAGCCATATATTATTTATAACAGTTCTCTTTCCTTTCTTTCTTTCCTATTTTTTTCTTTTCACTCAAGGCACACACAATAGGGTTTGGCCCAATTTTTCCTTACTATACTTAAGATTTCTCGTAAGTACAAAGGTATAGGGAGCGTGATGAACACCACTAATTCCCCTTTTTCTGTGTTAAAAAAAAAAAAAAAAAAAGGACAATTTTCTTTGACAAATCCTATACTTCAATTTTTTTTCTTCTAATCTTTTCAAAAATGTGATTCTATTTTATCAAGCACATATAATAGTACAAGGAAGGACTATAAACAATACAAATTAAAGTTTTGAGGACAAATTATCAAGAGAGTGAAGTTTAAGGACTATCAATATACCTAATTTGTTTTAGCTTTCTTTCTCTTTTGCCTCTGCTGAGTTTTATATACCAAGTACTACTAACCAAGCTTACAATCAAAAATATTTTTCCGGCATTTTCTTTAGATAAATTATTCTGAGATTTATGAAAGAGAAATACCACTTTAATAATAAAACGGATCTATAAACAAAACGAACAATTCACCAAGTGAGACAGAGAGAGGGACTAGTTCCACGATTCTACCTCGTTTTTTCCACAAGCAAATACCAAGACCATAGTTCCACGCGGCTTGAGGACGGTCTTGGAACTGAACTTCTTTGCCCATTTCAAAGAAAGTCATGTGAAAATGATTTATGACATTGCCCTACACGTAACGTATGAAAAGGGTTTTTGGTTTTTTTCGATGATCTCTACTGCTAGAAAAAACCTTTAAAGAGTGTGAACAAGTTTCCAACCACTGATGTTCGGTCAAAGTTTGAGAACAAAAAGTAGGAGACATTTCAAGTCATAAGATACACCCATCTGAGTTGGAGGATAACCTAAAAATTTTGGATAATCCATTCTTATAAACGGGTAGGAAATTTGTGGTCCAACAAATTTTCATTGGTACATGAATGTAGTGAATAAAAATCATATAATAATTGGAATTTCAGGTACTGATCTCCAGTAAAAAAAAAAAAAAAAGAAACTATATTGAACTAGAAATCAAAAGAATACAATATGAAACAAGTTGAACAAATCAAACTGTAGTTGGTCAAGTCATTCTACATTTTGGTCATTAACGACAATAATTGGACTACTACAACAACAACTGAACAAATAACATTGACATTTATTTTAGGGGAACATAAGGTCGAAATTTAATGAATTTAAGGGTAATAAGTTTTCATCAATCAAGGTGAATGAAAATATTTCCTTTATCCAATGGTCATCATCATCTTGACAAATTCGTCGTAATTAACTTGACCATCACCGTCCAAATCGGCCTCTCTGATCATTTGTTCCACTTCTTCGTCCGTTAATTTCTCTCCGAGATTTATCATTACATGTCTCAACTACACAAATGAGATTGAAAAATTTTTCAGAAACATTAAAGTTAGATTCCCTTTTGGTACGCAAAAAGTCAGTACGAAAACAAAGAAAAGATTGCTCTAATCCAAGCGCGGCTAAAGTACATTGCATAAGGAAAAGGTACAGAGGATCATGATTGAGATACTCTAACTAAAACTAAAATAAACTATGAGGTAAAAGATGTGAATTACCTTTATTAAAAATTGGAAAATGATTTCACGATTACCCATATGAAAACATTTTAATATGATCACTAATCTTTATAATTAGTTAAAATATGATTCTCCTATTGTATATATTTCTCTGTCCACATTTGCTGGCAAATCTTAGCTTATAGCTATAGTAGATAAACTCGAATTAAATGTATGCACAGCTAGAGATCACCAACATTTGCTGGCTGTAATACATCTGCTAAGGTTGTTTTTTTCCTTTATACTATAGATGGGGTTTTTCTTGGAATCATATACCTCTCCTTGGCAAAATCAATGCACTAATAACTAATTGTTTTTTTTCCCCTTAAATCACTATTCTCAAAGCCAACTTTATAAGATGACATCATTGCTAAAATCCTGTTCTTTCCACAATTAAAATACAATAGAAAAAGGTTTGAGGTTATTTTTAAATATTTTTCTTTAAGAAAAAGAAATAAGAGAGAGTTAAAGAGAACAAAGGCAAATGTAGACGTACCTTAGAGTGATTATTCACATCTAATTGGATTTTTTTTTTTTTTGATAGAAACTAAAGAAAATTTACCTCATTGGCAGAAATATATCCATTCTGGTCCTTGTCAAACACTTTGAAAGCCTCTCTAAGCTCCTCCTCTGCGTCAGTTTCCTGAGACATATTACAAGCATACAAAACAAATTTGAGCACATCCATACACCATATGCACACACGTACCCTATATATACATACCTATGTATAGTATATTCTACCATGCATCAGGGTAATTCTTATCTGTTTTGCTATCTTTTTACCATGACATCAAGGTAAACTAGGAGATTTTTAAGCATTGAGATATATTTATATATATACCACGGAGGTAGGATTTCTCACCAAGAATTAAGTCGTAATTATAATTCAAAAAATAATTAAAAATAATAATAAATATTATAATTTACTTATGTTTTTTTATTCTTTAAAAGCGTTTTACAATAAGCTAGGTTTATTATTAATATTATTAAATATAAACAAGTAAATTATCATTCATTAATTAATCACACATTTTATTTGTTAGCCCATTTTTCAAAAAAATTCATAGAATAGAATATCATCTACATATTAGTAATAGTAAATAGTAAAATTAATATCAATGTCATAAGTCGATAAATAAGAAGCTAAACACTATTTTCCATGCAAGATTATCAATACTTTTCAATCCATTAAATTTCTCATATAACGCATTAATTATATATATTTCAAGTTGATGATAAAGTTTCATGAGTTCTATAATAAAAAAAAAATTGGATAATACTCAGTAAAGTGAGTTAATTTTTTCTTGTCAAAATAAGAAAATATATCACATAGATACAATTATGCCATACAAAAAAGCAAATCTAAAAAACATACATTTTTTTTATTGAATTTATTTGAAATCAATTAAAATAAAATAATGAACTATATTAATTCTAAAAAAGGTTTGAAATTTTTTTATTAACTAACGCAACAAATTTTTAATTGTAGATTTATGAGATTTTAATGTATTTTTAAAATCTGTTAAGGGACTTAATTTTATTTTGCAAACTTTTTTTAACAGTTACAATAAAAATTTTAATAAATTTAATGAATATATAAAAATAAATAAAAATTGAGGGGGCTTCAGCCCCTGCCAGCTGGCTCCGTCTATATATATATATATTTCTTCTTTTCTTTGACAATGAAGGTTTTTGGTAATCACTAAGTTGTGATAATTGATAGTAAAAATGTTGTTTTACCTTCATTTTATTTGCCATTAAGCTCAAGAACTCTGCAAATTCTATGGTCCCATTTCCATCAACATCAACCTCACTTATCATGTCCTGAAGCTCTTCCTCAGTTGGGTTTTGATCCAGTGACCTGATAACCGTTGCCAATTCTTCAATGGTAATGCAACCTATAAAATCAGCCATTTTAATTTTATATGAAAAATTAATACGAAGAAAATGATTATAGCAACTTAACTTTTTGCATAGGTTTTTTCCTTTATTATTCCTCATTTCATTCATTGTTAGTAAAGTCTCTCCAAATCTGAGAACCTATATTATTATTTCCAGCCATCTTAATGTGTTACACAAATAAATTGGAAAAAAGACACATACCAATTAATACTAACCAATAATTGAGGAGATAGCAGAAAACTCACCATCTCCATCCTTGTCAAACAGACAAAAAGCCTCTTTAAACTCAACAATCTGTTCCTCACTTAGTACATCTGCCATGTTATTTCCCATGAAACCTTAATTAGAACACTCAACCTTACAGATAGCTAGAGAGAGAGAGAGAGATTGAGAGAGAGAGAGAGAGAGAATGAGAGACAGAGAAAAGGGTTGTAGTATATGTTGTGATTGTTGAGTATAGCTCAATCTTAGCTGGGTTTATGTAGAACTTTAATATGGCAACGTCAAGCACATTTTGTTTCTCTCATTTAATAAAGCAAAGTAAAAAAAAAATTCTAAAATATTTTGGGAGTCAAATTAAACTTATGACTAGACTTTGGTGTTACAGTCCTGGCTTTTATTTGGAAAAGAATCAAATGAAAGACCACCTTGAGTTACTTTTTTCTAGTTTCAACATGGACTATATTTTACACTGGGGGTAAAATTTTCTTTTAAAAAATAATGATAATAATAATTTATCAAAGTTTTATCTCTTGGTTTCCTGTAAATTTAAGCATATTTAGAATTGAATATAGAAATGGACAGCTGTAAGGTTTTGATGTTTAGCAGACAATTAGAGGGGCTTTAGAGTGAGAAGAGAGAGGTAGTCATGGGGAGATGTGTATTTTGTTCCCACATTTTGATTTTCAACCCCAAAAACCACGCTGCTTTGCTTGCACGAGAGAAGAGGGCATTTCCTCAAATTTTTATTTGTAACAAATATTTAAGAACGGCACTTTTTGTCAACGCGCTTGAATAACAATGTGTGGTCAATAAAATTCCCATTTTCATATTCATTGTGGGGTATGTTCTGCTCTTAGAACTTGGGAAATGACCAAGTACTAGTATAGTATACTCTTTTGTCTATGTGAATGGCTAGTTTAGGAAAAACCCTTTATGAGATTATGAGTTTTACTTTTCGTCTTTGGATTTGAATTTTCATATAATGGGACTAGTAGAATGATGATGTAGCTAGCGTTGGCAATTTTCCACGAGATACGACGATACGACTCGAAAACGACGTGAAATAAACGAATTTGGGTAACCCATTTAATTTTTGTATTGATTTCAAATTGACACGTGTAACACTTATAATAAACGAGTGGGTTTCGGGTTAATTCGTTTAACTCGAAAATGACTTGTGTAACCTGTTTAATTAAATATGTCGTTTTCGTGTCGTGTCAATACGACACTAATACGATATATTTATTAATATTTTAATATATTAAATGTGATTTTGATTAATTTTAAGCATATTTATAGGAGTAAAATTAAATTAAATAATGCATAATCTTGTTAAATTAGAATAATCGTGTCAATTTTGAATAATCGTGTCAAACAGGTCATAATATGACACATGAGACGATAATATGACACATGACACGTTTATTAAACGGGTTACATGTGTCATATCGTGTTACACGTATATTAATCGTGTCGTATTCAAGTTTAAATTTTTGACATGTTTATTAATCGTGTCGTGTTCGGGTTAGGTGTTATCGTGTCGTGTCGTAATCGTATCGACTCGAACACGACACGATATCACGAATTGTCGGCCCTTGATGTAGCACAACGGATTATATATCTTGTGCATTTGTGCACAACACAACACTTAGGCTTGTATAAAGAGATTTTATCCTTTGAAAACAGCCATTTTAAGACAAACCGTTTTGAGGTAATGAGATATTCTTTTGCCTTTTTGGCTTTTTCAGACAATGGGATTTGCCTAATAATAATGCAGACCAAAGGAAATGTACAAGGGAGTAATAACACCGGTGCTGCATTTTATGTAGATGAGCGAAGTTAAAGATAGTCTGCTCTCCTTTTTCAGCCATTAATAGCTATTATCGACCAATGTTCATTAAATAGTCATATAACTATAATTGTTCACTCATGTAATTGAGAAAAGTTAACGACATGTGTCCAATCCTAGTCGCAATGCCTTCATATTTCACACGTCCTTGTATCATTCATTTCACATTAGTCTCATTCGAGGGTCAATTGTTCAAAGCATTGCTATTATTTTCTTAAATGGAATTTTATAATTATGGTGTGATGGCAGTTGTTAAGACTTGGTAAAACGAACTTGGACATTTTTTTGAAAAAAAAAAAATCCCATAAGTTAAAAGATTATAAAAGAAAAAAGAGTAGAAAAAACTTTGCAGCTCAAAGTAATAAAATCGAGTCACAAGACTAAAGAGATATAAATGCGCTTGGCCGTCTTACGCGGTTTCCTTTACTGCCAATAGCTCAGCTGAATCAGCCTGCATGATATGCCATGCCATTCCTCAATCCTCATTTAATTAAACCAATGGTACGGTCTCGTAGGCCTTTGGACTCAGAGAAGTGAGTAAATCTTGAAGCCAAGTCTAAGATACAAAAATAATAAACATTAATTACATACTCATTAAATTGACAGACAGAGATTTATACGTGAGGATACACGGCCAGGCCACATGGTCCAAACATTAGTGATTATACTTTCAACCTTCAAAAGGAAGACTCAGCTTAGAGAACTAGAAGTAGTTTTACTAGGCTGTAAGTGCTAGAAATTTCAAGTCTAAACTCTATAATCTACTAACTTATTTGACTTCCTCCAAAAAAAAAAAAAACAAAAAAAAGTTGACTTATCTTACAACCTTATAACATGTCCAAACATGTTTACCTACGAAAAAATCACAATAAACATGAGTTGCAGGACCAACCTTGCTCATTTTTTTGTATGCGCGTCACGTAATTGATTAAGTTTCTTCTAACATTTCGTATGTCATTTTCATTTTGATGGCATTTGTAGGGTCGCTAATGTTTAGAATTTAATGACTGTATATATGTATATACACTTCTAAGATACGATTTATATTGAATGTAACAAAAACAAGTGCAGCTCATCTAAGGCTAGGTAATAAATCCAAATGTACACTTTCTAGAACAATATTCTTTGAATTTATGGCAGGTCCATTGCTTTAAATGGCAAAACTTGTACTGCCAACAGCTGAATTATTGAGACCCCAATTAGATCATCCCAGATTTAAATTCCTTTTTTCTATACACCCTGATATTTAGACTCAAAAAAGTTGACATATTCGTACTCTTACTATTTTTGAGCAAAATCCTCTCTTTTTAGTCTTGGCCCCATTCAAAAAAAAAATTAATATTCAGTCTTGCCGTTCTACTAGGGGAAATTTACCCCTTAATTGGTTTCGGCTTAGACACATTTTTTCAAGTCAAAAGGATGAAATTCTTAAAATAAACTTGAAGGAAAGCCAAGTCCAATGAGGAACGTGGTACCTTATCAAAATGCTTATAATGTATAACTATACAATCACTCTGAGCCCAAAGAGCATTGATTCAGTCTATGAACTACACAAGATTCCAATAGAAGGGAACCCTTCCCTAGCCTAGGGATAGTGCCCTTGGCCAATGGAAGTCTTCAAGGCCAACTTGTATAATAAAATTTAGAAAACTTCTAGTGTTTTGTGCAACTGTGAATGACGAATATGCTCTCTGTTTTTCTTCCCCTTCCGAGGCTCCAATTTGAGACAAATTAACTCGTGGACCTTTTAATATGATGAGTATAATAATCATAATGTTTCTTGAAAATTGCAAATTTTTTGATTCATTTCTAGGTTCTTGTTTACTTCTAGTATCCACCGGAAAAGGTAGGAAAATGCTACAAAGTTTGATTACATTTTTGTGCACTTAGTGAGTTTTAGACCCCAAACATTGTTTGAGTCTTCTTGTTTGTATTAAAAATAGCACAATGAACAATGTGTCTTAACTCAATAGAGGAGTCCTATAGCAATATCTGAAGTACGGCAAGCAATATTAGAAACTAAAAAGAGCATAATGCAAGTAAATTTCTTGAAAAAAAAAAAAAAAAAAGTACAGTATTGGCAATAAGACATAAGTAAGGGTCATATAAGTTCTAGAGCAAAAAAAGAAGTGTCATATAAGCAAACAACTGAAGAAAAATATTAATCTAGCCGAACTGGAACTATAAACAAATGGCAGAGCAATTTACACTTGCCTCCTGGAGCACATGCTGTACAAGAAAATCAAAGTAAATTACCTATTTCTTTCGGTCTCACAAAAATATAAAATTTATCACCATTTATCACAACCTAACAGAAGTGAAAGGGAAAACATGTTTTCTTAACAGAGTGGTCATTAACGAAAAAAAAAAGGAAAACTATCCCAAGTAGTCACATGACATGAGAACCATTTCCCATTTTACTCCCGTTTCAGATAGGCATTCCTTTTGGAACAATTAGATCTTTGATCCACATGTAAATAGGAACTAGAATGAAGTAAGTTGCTGCAATCGCACCGAGTATGAATCGCCAAAAGAACACAAAAGGATTCACTGGCTTCTTAACATCCTCTGCCTTTGGACCAAGCTGCAAAAATGCTTACACCTCATTAATCTGACAACGAAAGCATATAGGAATCGATATACTTCCCTTTTTACGCACATCCATAGTCCTCTTGATAAAACTAGCCAAAGGATAAACAATAATAACACCTGCTAAACTAAGGCTCTCACATTTCAAGAAATAACCAAGTAGCAAAACCTGCTCTACACAAAGCAGCTGGCAGTTGCATCTTATTTCCAAGATTTGTAGTGTACATCAACTCTTGTTCCATACATAACCGCGATGACAAGTGAAAAAAGAAATTTAGTTACCTGAAGAGGTGAGTCTCCAGAAAAGGGCTTCACACCAGTCACAGAGCAACCCATAATCAAGCCATGACGACGGACGCCACGGTACCATTTTGGACCAATCCTTTTCAATTTAACATTTATGAAACCAGCTTTTTTAAACCACTCAATGTACTCCTCCTCCTTAGGGAAGAGCATCCACACGTCTGCAAAAAAACGAGACAACCAAAAAGTTGGGTATACAGGACCAATGAGACAAGCTTTCCCTCCTATCTTCAACACCCTGTATGCTTCCTTGATTCCACGCTGTGGATCCGGCCAGTACTCAATACTGAGGAACACAAATCAACAATTACATTACATCGAGATAACGCTTCATTCGAAAACTTAGCACTAAACATTCTATCAAAGTCAAACTGTACCATCATGTGAATACTAATCTATGAAATGTAAAACAGTAAAGTTCAGCTGAAATTGTCCAATTCCAATGCATAATCTTGTTATTCACCTTGAATGTCAAATAATGTTATTCCAATTGGAAAAAGAATCTAATCCCAGTTCAGATAACTCATCTCTTACTCAAACGCATTAATCGAAGAGCAAAAATTTTGTGGGGTGTGCCTCAAAAACCCATTTGCAAAACCTTCAAAACAAGCAAGAATTCTTTATAATCTTTATAAAGGGTACCTAAAAGTGTTACCTTCCAGCTGAAACATATCGATCAGCATAATCAGTTGGAAAGGGCAGGTCCTCGGCATCCCCTTCAATTATCTTGCATTCTTTCAAGGGTTCCTTCTGCTTTGCCTTGGCAAGCTGGTGCGGAGACTGGTCAAGAATGGTGACATTTTTGGCATCAACATGCTTAACTATCCCCAGCGTCGTGAACCCAGTTCCACCACCAACATCTACGACAGTCAAATTCCTGTCGTTTAGATCGGCGGGCTCAAGCGCCTCGTCTCGCATATCCTCAGTCCAATGTCCAGGGTTAATGATATGATCGTACACTATAGATAAGAACCTGTAAAACCAAAAAGCCTCTTTCTTGTGTTGAATGAACCGAGGCTGAGAAGCAGGCCTTGAGGACGATAAACTGCATCTGGGTATTAGACTTCTGGTCTTGTAGTTTCTGCCGTAAGAGGATAAACCCTTGTTGATAAAGCTTCTATGGCGCAAGTTTAATCCTCCATAGCCTAACCCACAAGTGGGGTTGAGCTTTTCAGCTCCATTAAGCACTGGAATAGCCATTGCAGAGGAAACCCACAAAAAGGAAAGACTGGTAATTTCTTATCGTATGACTGGAAAGTGGAAACCAACTCTCAGATAAAGAAGCTTAAGGAGTGATTAGCCTTGGGTTTATAGTGACCTGAACGAGAAGAACTCATATCGAGCTATGGTTAGTGGAAAAAAGATTGAAAATGTAGAAGAGATTGGCAATTGATCATAGATGAATGCATGTAACGGACACTGGAGACCCAGGGAACAGAACAAACAAGTTGCAGCGTATAGGCTTCATTCATGATTCTGGATAGAAAGGTACCACGTGTTACGGCGGTATTGGTGTCAGAGACTGTCAACTACTAGCAGGTGAAAACGGCAACGTTTAGACAGTTTATGAGTTCTATGGATTTGCCGAACTAGTAGTAGACTAGAGTCACTAGAATTATAAGCTAGAAATCAAAGCCTCAACTCTCTGGTCTTACCGTCTCAATGTTTATGTTCCTTGCAAAAGCAACAAAATCTTGTAATCCTTCAGCGGTAAATTTTATGTCTCATCTTCTGGCTTGTCTTTTTCTCTATTTTTTTCGTGTGTATATTGACCATCCACGAGCCACAGAAGGCCAATAAAACACACCACATAGTAAGATACACATTCCTGCCTCAGGCTTGTTCATTCTTACGCCACATGGCTTAATAAATACGATGCATTCTTTTATCCGAATAGTCAACAAGAACAATGCAATGACCTACTTTGAGAACAAACTTCCTTTCACACTTCCACAGCTTATATATCTGGGAATTCAAATAGGCGGGTAATTTGAACACGACCATTCAAAATTCGTTCATTCAAAATTCGTTCATTTAGTCGACACACTTAACACGAAGGTACCCAAATTAACATAATTTTTTAATTTTTTAATCAAAATATATTATAAATTATTATACAATGAATATACAGAAATATTTTTCAAAAAATTTCTTGTGATTTAAACGAAAAACAATAAACTAAAGAGCAAATTTACCTTAATAAAGTAAAATTAGAATGAAAAAATCAAAAAAATGAATAATTATAATATTTAGAAGTGTTATAACACGTTAATATGACTGACGTTTTTATTAAACAGATAATCTGTGAATAACACGAAAATCGCACGATATTAAATAAGTCGACAAAAAATAACACGAATTTCCCGCCCTAAATTCACACAATTACACCATTATTTAAAAAGAACGTCAGTTATCAGCTATTAAACTCGTTGTATAACAGCATTCAGGTAAAGGAAACATCTAAATATGACTCAAGTAGGGTAATGTCCAGCATCTATATACGGCTTCCCGCTGCATCAACGAGTAACGCATTAAAAAAGTACGATCTGATTTAAGTCATATCAGCTGGCTTAGGAACCTCCCGGAGCTGGACTGAGTTCTCAAAGCAATGATAGAAGCCGAAGTGAGGAAATCTCTCATACCACGTGTCTTGCTGGACGTGAGTGTCCCAGTGCTCGCCACTGCTGCTCTTCCCATATTTGTGAATCCATCCAGAACCGTTGTGGCCCTCGCCCCAAGTCCGATTCCACCGCTCGCCAAACTTGCCTGCCCACCAAGTTTCCCCCTGCTTCACGCCATGACCATTGGGATCAAAATGTTCGTCCCATTTGTCTCCCCATTTAGTCCAACCATCACCCTCAGACCGCTCGGCCCATTTGTCGGTGTACTTTGTACTGCCACCATGTCCATCATACTTCTCGCCCCACCTGCAAGAAGGACAGAAAGTGCTTAATGTTTAAAGAAAAGAAGGCATCCATGGATTTTTCTGATTGCAAAGTTTTACAGGACAATGGCAATTTTATTGACCATGTTATTTTGACCAATTTTTGTGGTAACAATTAAAAATATTTTCAACCATTAAAAGAAATGAGATGTAGTTCAAGAATTTTCATATTAAACGCAATTGTGGGACACCAAATCAGAGAAAAAGTTTTTCAGTTCAAATATGAGATTCAGTACCTTTCGTGCCAGATATGAGCATGACCAGCTTCAAGTTGTGTGCTTGGATCAATACTACACCATTTATGAGCCCATTTATCAGCTTCGCCAGAGGCATTATAACGTTCCCACCATTTCTCTTGCCACTCATCTCCCTGGCCATTCTTTCCCCACTTGTCTGCAGTTTTCTCAATATTCAAAAGCCCATGCTCCTGCAAACAAATTTAAACTTACAGTTCAACTAGTCTTAAGATATTTGCAACCAAGACCATGCTCCATAGACCCCACTTTCATACACCTAATGTTATCAGGAAATGCAAAATGCCTTCATAAGTAGCAGAAAACAAGTTAAGAATTGCTTCCAAGATGTAGAGAGCCCAAAACAGACTAGTCAATGCATCATGTGCTATAAACTTACCAGAGGGCTACCAGGTTAGCTGGGCACCACGCCAGACAAGTAAGATAAGGTTTTTTAAGTATACAAAACAGGAAAACCCAAAATTTATATTGCAAATGAAACTAGACTAAATACAGTCATGAAACACCATATGCAATTGAGATTTCAGTTTTCACAAACCTGGCCCATAGATTCTCTCCAGTATTCACGCCAAAGATTTCCCGTTGCATCACGTCCTGATTTTTCTGAACCAAGTTCCTTGTAACCAAAATCGTCCGAAGCCTCCCAGTACTTCTCTTGCCACTCAATAGTTTGGTCAGCACTAACGCCTCTGGTCACCGTCCACCTGCAAAGCACACCATCAGGTCTTTTCTCGATTCCTGTCTCCTTCCACCACCTTGAACCATCTATGTTCACTCCATATGGTAATGCCTCATCCACTTTATTAAGAGCCTCAGCTGCTTCTGTAGCATTCACCGAAGACTGAAGACCAATTTCTAGATCATTTTTTAGAGTTGTCTCTAAGATGGATTCTGGGCCTTGCACTTCCTGAACCTCCAATAGTGACTGGAGAGGGGGTAAAGGCGGGTATCGATTGTTTTTATCAAGCTTACTTTCAAGTGGAATGGATAGAAAATCTATAGAGCGTTCTTTCTCTATCACAGGGTTGCTTGAACTTGGATTTGATTGTGATGCTTTCTGTAAGTCATTGAAAACATCCGCACTTGTATCGCCACCCTGAGGGGGAACCCAGGACCAAAAATCTGGACCCGGGATAACGTTTCCTGAAGCTTCTGGTTGGGGCACAATTTTGCTCCAACTTTTCTTTCCTGGAATGTTTCAAAGCATAAAAACTCAATGAAGAATACTGTATAACATTGCTCCTACAATCCACTAGCCAAAACCCACAAGCAAAAACCCAAATAACACAGAAGGGTGTGACAAAGAAGTATCAGTTCAGAAAAATTGAGCAAAAATAAAGGTCTTCTCCATTTGACTAGGCCGTGAGACTAATATGACCCTGCTTCCCTTGTTATCCAAATTTAACACTGCGAATTCTAATCTCGAGAATAACATACCCACTAAATTCATAAATTCTGGAAATTGTAAATTTACTCACAATTGAATCTAAACTTAGCAGATATACCACTTTAGAATGCATCACATCGGAATCTAAATCCCCATAATTTTAAAACCTCAAGAAAATTTCAAAAATGCCACTTCAATTCACAAACACAACCAACACAAAAGCTAAAGCTACTCGATCAAAAAGAGCACAAAACAAGTAATAGCATCAAAATAACAAGCTTCACCTTCTTGGGAAGTACCAGTGCCACCGCCCAAATCCCCAGCACCCGAAGACCCGGAATCGCCCGAACCCGACTCGCGCTCCGACCCGCTCTCCTCCAGAATCGATCGGGCCGCCGCGATCGCCGCCGCGGCCCGATCGATAACCTGCATTCGCTGAACGCGGTCCCTTTCCTCCCTCGAAACCTCCAGAATCTTCCTGAACTCCTCGCTCTTCCTCTCCAAATCCTCGGGACTGCTCGCGTCCGCCGAGCTCGAGTTCTCGACGATCTTCTGAAACTCCACGGCCTTTCTCTCACCATCGACCGCTTTCTTCCACATATCGAGATAAGAATCCGAATCCCTACCACCATTGGAGACCCCAGCTCGCAACCCCAACAATAACAATCTCCTCCTCCCCTCCTTACCTCTTCCCACCGGCGCCGCCTGCTCCGGCAGCTGAACTAGCCGGCGGCTTTCCTTCCAGAGGTGTAGGCCGGCGGTGCGAGGGGACGCGCCAAGCCGAGACGCCATTATTGTACACTGTAGAGGGAGTGTGAGAGAGTGAGAATTTTTTTTTTTTTTAATGAAACGAAGTGGCGCTTTGATTTTGGTTTTGAAGTTTGGGGATAGATAGAGACAGCTAGAGGGGTACATTCGTAATTTCGTTAGCTTCTTTACTAAAGTGAGGGGTAAAATATCCGTGGGATTGAAGGAAAGTTTCAGATGCTTTTATGACGATGAACGAAAATCCAGTTGTAACGGATTTAACTGTTCTTTTTAAATTGTGATTAACGAGAAGATCGAGATAATTAGTTAACACGTGGCGCTCGGCGGACGGATGGAGTATGTGCGGTGTGATTTCGATTGGCGGTTGGTGTGGGGGGCCGTTCAACGTGAAAAAACGACGAGGCGTTGTCTGGAAGACTGGAACATACGACAGTTTCTTTTATACGTTCCGAAAACGACGTGTCGTATTTTACGTAATAGCTGTCAGGATGGATTATTGTCGTCTACTCAACTTCTTGAACGACTCTTTTGGAGAAAATAATTAGTTATACTCTTTACGACAAAACGAGGTAGCGGTTATAGAAAATAATGTCGATTGCTGAATTTTAAGAACGATCGAGTTTTATAACTTTAAATGACCTTTTTATTCGGACCATGACCTTTTAAAAATGCTATTTAGAGTCATGACCTTCCTATTAATGGAACTTATAATTTTCCTATCGTACCCTCATTTAATAATGGTAGGGGACTAGTTCATAAAATAAACAAAATCTTCACATAGAAGTAAAAAAGAAAAAGAATAAAAAAAGAAAAGAAAATTGAAAATAATGCTGGAAGATATTGGACAAGAGATTGGATTGGACGAGTAACTCTAGTCCAGGTCTCCAATCCAACCATTCTTGTATTGTTCTTCTCTTCTCTTTTCTTCTTTTCTCTTATCATCTTAGTTTGAGTTTCTTATTATTCTTAAGATTATTGACACAATTTTTCAATCATTCAAAACAAGTACGAATGCAAGTAATTTCCACATTGTGTAATATCAAATTCAATATTTCAAATCTCTCAAATCTTGTCGAAATAAGTTTAGATTCAAAATTTAGTAAATTAAAGTTTAGTTTGTAAGTTAGTAATCCATACTTTAAAGGTTAAATGAAATTGAAAGGCACAACAGTATGGATTTGAGCTTGCATTTAAGTTTTTTGCGTGGAAATTGAACTTGGGAAGAAAATATCAGTAGAGGTCTATTGGTTCTAACCGAGCTTGATTGGATCTATTCAAGTTCATTATGAATGAGTAAATAACTCGATTGGAACTCCAATTAAGCTTAATCGGATTCATTAGAAAGATTCTTACATAACCCAACTAGTTCCAATCGAGCTCGATTAGATCTATTTGAGTTCTTTATTAAAGAATAAATAATGTGATTGGAACTCCAATCAAGCTCAATAGGATTCATTAGAAAGCTTATCGTATAGCTCGACTGGTTCCAATTGAGCTCGATTGGACCTGTTCTAGTTTTTTTTGAAAGTGTAAACAACTTAATCAGCTCCATCAAGTTCGATTGGGACCAATCAAGCTCTTTCATTTCTTAATTTTTTATTCCTGTTTATTTTTTAAAAAAAAATCATAGACATTTTTTTTACTTGCAATATTTATCAAATTTTTGTTGCAGAAATGACTCATACAATAATATATGCACAATATGATGGGGAATAAAAGGAGAAAGAAGAGTCTTACGAGTGGTTGCCTAAGAATCTAGAAACTATCGTTCTTGTTTTTGACAAATCTATTATTAAGTTTTCGAAGTTGGTATTGAAATTATAGGACAGGCTTATTGTGGACCATAATAAAATAGATTTGAAACTAAGTTACTTACCTTATTGTCCATTGGAGAAGGTGCCCCCAGTTATGTTACGAAGTGATGAATATGTTATTGGATATCTTTTTGATGTTCGAGAGCACGAACATAGAAAAACTCTACGTGTGGAGCTCATTGAGAAAGATGAATGTGATAAAAACGATTGAAGGAAGTAGAAATGAAAATAATCCAACATTGTCAAATAACATCAATGATGACTGTTAGGAATTACTAAACGATAATTGACAAAAACAGATGAAAAACAAGAACACACAGATTTAAGTGGAAAACTCTAATTGGGAAAAATCAATGGCAGAGGAGGAAATTTCACTATGTCGAAAATAAAGTACAGAAGATATGTTTTACACGACCGAGCCTAAGATATATATAATCTCAAAAACCCTAAAATATATATGTGTACGGACGAAAACTGTACGGACAAAACGGTCCAATAAAACAGGTCCATACCGCGGGGGCTCCGCTTCCACCACAGATCTCAAAATTTCTCCCAATTACAAGAATGTCACATATGTCGCACTACGAAGTTTTCAGGCCGGTATAAATAGAATTCGAGTCACGAACTCTAACAATGACTTTCATATTGAAAGAAATGTTTGCGATGCAGCTTCTGCACCAAGCTACATTGGAGAGAATATTGGCATTGGCACAATGCATCATCTAATTGTAAATGCAACGGCTTTAAGTTCAGCTCCACAATGTCCAGAATTTCCACCACATCTAGAGGTGGATTTAACAATTTCAGAAAATTTTAAACCTATAAATGTTGTCTGTAGTGACGAGCCTTTTAGTTTCACAGACGAGTCAGATTTGGCAATTGGTCAGGAATTTGTTAACAAAGACGAAGTGAAAAGCAAATTGCATGATATTGCTCTGAAGGCTTGCTTTGAGATGGAAATAAAGAAATCTACGAAGTCATTATACATAACAAAATGCATTGACAAGGCATGTAAATAGGCAGTCCAAGTAGGAAAGGTTGCAAACTCGGAGCATTTTTCCATCCGAACATATTGCAATACTCATACTTGCTCCCTTATCAATCGAAAGCGGAATCACAGACAAGCAAGTTCATCAATAGTTCCACAGATGGTGAACTCACATTTCAAAGGTCAAAAAGAGACATCGACTCCAAAGTCAATAATGACTATAATGCAAAACTATCATATTCCAATAATATATTAGAAAGCTTGAAAGGGAAAAAAACTTGCTAACAACCTTCTTAGGGGTTCACCAGAGTTGAGTTTTCAATTTCTCCCAACTTATTTGTTTATGGTTCGGAAAATGAATCCTGGCACAGTCACACATTTAGAGGTTACCCAATCAAACGTATTCAAATATGTTTTCTTAACATATGGCGCGTGCATTAAAAGATATTGTTGCATGAGGAAAGTTATTGCAGTGGATGGAACTTGGTTGAGAGGTAATTACAATGGGGTAATGCTTATCGCCACAACACAAGATGGTAATTATCATTAATATCCTATTGCTTGGGTAGTGGTTGACTCTAAGAATAATGTTTCTTGGTCTTAGTCCCTTTAAAAGCTACAAGATTTTATACAAGATGATGATGATTTGGTCATTATTTTAGATCGACACAAAAGCATCATCAAATGAGTTCAACAAATTTATAAGAAGACGCACCACAGGTTCTCTAGGTGGCATCTCTCTCATAATATAAAAAATCGTGTCAAAGTTAAAGGTGTTGTCAAACAATTTGAGGATATTGCCCATGCATATAAAGTTTCTAAGTTTAATAAGCTCTATAATGAACTTAAAAATAGGTATCCAGAACCTGTGACATATCTGAAGGATACTGCGCATGTTGATGTAACAAAATAGGCAAGTGCTCATTTTACAGGTTTTCGATACAACATTATGACCACAAATGATGCCAAATTAATCAATGGGATGATGAAGGATACTAAAGATTACCCAATACTTACGTTGTTGGATGTTATCCAGAAAAAAAATATCTGAAACACTGGATGCACCTTTGACTGTGAAGGTAGAGGACATTATGAGGGAAAGATTCAAACAGGCACCTAGAATGAAGATAAACTAACTTAATCGGTTTGACTATGAGGTAATTGGAAGAGACAATGATGCAGTAGTTGATTTCGGTCAAAGGCATTGTTCAAGTTATGTCTTTGATATCGATAGACTTCCTTGAGCATGTGAGGCAGCGAACATGCAAGTGTATGAATTGTGCTCTGATTATTACAAGTTATCAACTTGGATACTAGCCTATGTGGAGACTATTTACCCAATACCTTCAAAAAAGGATTGGGATATCCCTGAAGATGAAGTGATTATTGAGGTATTACCCCCACCAAAACCTAACAAACAAGGTAAACTAAAGGAGCAAAGATTTCTTTCAAAAGGAGAAGGCAAAAGAAGTAGAAAAAGGTGCGAGTTATGCGGATGCCTCGGATATACCAAAAAGAAGTGCCCTCTTTTAACCAGTTCTTCTCAATTGTAGTTCATAAAGTAGAGATCATATAGCCAAAAAAAAAAATTATTTGACATATGTAATATTCTTTGCAAGGAAGCTTTTATTATGTATTTATTTTATGTATTATGAAGTACGTATTCGAGCAAGGCTATTTTTATCTATTATCTATTAGGTAGCTTCAAAAATAAATAATTCTAAGCTCGACTAGATCTATTTGTGCTTTGACTGGGTACACTCGAGTTTCTTTGTAACTCGACTGAATCCTGTTATATCCCGATTGGGCCTAGTCTAGTTTTTTGAAAAGTTATGATGTGCTCTATTATGAATATGAACGGATCCATTTGTTCTCTGATTAGGTCCAGTGGAGCTCAAAAGAAACTTGACTGGGTCCACCTTTATTCCAGTCGAGTCCAATCAGGTTTTTCAATAAAAAAAGATTCTTTCTATATTGATAATATATTTGTATATGATAGAAAAATACAATATATTCTTCGGATTAAATTTGATATTTGTATGTTTGATAATTTTTGTTTTATTCTCTTAGGTAGTTTGTAAATTTTGTAAAATAAGTCATTTTCTATCTCTAACTTAAAAGATTTTTTAAATCGAAATTACACTTGTTATTCTATATTTGAGAAAATAATCACATTATAGCTTGAAAATTTAAACTTTATTTTTATTATAATGTAGATTTTTAATTTAAACTTGTAAAATATATATGAAACTGAAGTTTTATTGATTCTTGATTTTGGCTACCATAAAACTTGATTTCTATATTTGCTTCCTAAAATTCTTAAAGTCAATTCTTTCTCATCAAAATTTATTATCTTCCATTTAGGGACAATACCGTTTATACTTTAGTTATTAACATAAAAAACTTTATCCTTGACAAATTTCTGTTAAAATGGATTATTTATCTTGGATACAAACACTAGACAAAATATACAATAGTCTACAATATACATTTACAAATATTATTTCATTCAATGTACTTATAAAATATAATTTTGTACGAAGAAATTATAACTAATGTCATTTTCTATAGTTTATAACGATAAAATAAAACACAATTTTATGTTATATAGTCTTTATTTCTAATAAATAATGTAATAGTTACAAATATTGTTCACAATGTTTTATGTGAATTGATCACAAATAGGCAAACTTCAAACAAAGTAGATTAACTCTCATTTAGATCCAATTGATCATACTTAACTTATTCTTTACAAAGTGGATTGAAACTCAACTGAGTGCAATTAAGCTCAATTTGGCCAATCGAACCAAGGTAAGTTTAGTTTATTGGACCCAATTGGGTCGAATTGGGAACAAATGGGACCAATTAAGTCTAAGTCGCTTAACTTGAGTGGACCAGTTAGGCATAAATGGAGCTAATCGGGTTTCGTAGAAAATGTTCTCCTTTGAAGTAATATTTGATTAGGTTGAATTAGGCACGAACGTGGTTAATTAGGTCTAAGTGAATTCACTCGAGTGGACCCAATTAAGCACAAATAGAGCCATTCAAGATTTCCAGATGTACTTTATTCAAACTTCAATTGATTAGGTCTAGTTAGGCACAAGCGGAGCTAATAAAGTCTACGTAAAATAACTCGAATGGACCCAATAGGGCATAAATGGATTCAATCGAGCAGATATTTGGAAGAAAAGAAATTACGAGGCATAAGTATGCAATTTAAGTAGATAGATAATGATATGTTCTATTATATATTAATAATATGTTTTAACTATATTATGCATTGATCAATTGATTTAATTATATAATTCCAAAAGATTTTATATACACACATAAAAGCAATCTTTATGGAATAAGCCTATTGTTATCCTCCATCTTTCTTCGGAATAAGGCTATTGTTTTATCATCAATGGGCACAAATAGAAGACCTTCCATGTCAAACTCGATTAACTTGATTGCATACACTCCACATTCACCGTTATTATTTACCACATTATTAATATGATTAGTTTCTTTGATTTTTACATAAAATGAATATAATCAAATAAATAAGTAAAATAGTTACCTCGAGTTTTGAGGGATATCTAATAAGCACCTGTACGGCTATAGACCTTGTAAATGATCTATTATATGTAGAAAATCTTCAGATATCTTAAGCATTACTGGGATCATAGTACAAAGTGGCAACTTTGCCTCGTCCATATTCTTTTCAGTGGTCACCTCAATATTACTATCAAAAACAACTATCTCATATGCCTCCACATCAGCTTTAACAGTAACCCAGTTTTTGTCCCTTAAGTTCAAAATCATATACAACTTTCATGCACTTTTCCAAGGGTAACCCCAATAGTTGTGGGAGAGTCCAATGATGCATCGTAATAGTGCCTCGTTAGGAGTGTTTAGGTGGGCAGTGAAGTTACTCAATATGAGTTGGCTGAGTAACTCATCTAAAATGATAGAGTCTTGTTTGATCATATCTGGATATTTTTATTGGCATTTTCTTATGCCAAACATGGCCTCCTCCGTACGCTAAAAAAGAAACAATCAGTAAAGAAACAACCAATCAACTATATGCTTTATCAAAGTTAAAATAAATGACCGAAAAAAATTATTAATACAAAAACTCATGACTTATATCACTTTCCAGCCATATATGGGGTGAAAGGATCTTATCAAAAAAGACTCGTGCATGTTTTGCAATATTGCACATAATAGGTGTTACAATTTTTGACTTCAAATACTTTTCAAATGCCTCCGCTTTTTGCTTGGGGATCATCCGCAAAGGAGTGTACACAAGTTTTTTGTCAGACAATATCATATTTTGCAGCATGGGTCACCATATGGTAAGCTGATGTCGTGCGAAGGCTTATGCTTCCTTACAAGAATAGGTTCTTGATGAGGCTACTGAATAGGTTGCTCCACAAACTCAAGTTGCTGCTGAATCATAGTCTCAGATTGCTGCTGACCAGGTTGCTTCTCAGTCTCAACTAGTTGCTCAACCTCTATCTCGCCATGGTCGTCATCAAACTGTTCATAAACCACAGTTAGAGGAGTAAGGTAATACATCTCAGTGTCATAGTTATAACCACCACCTGTGTCATCAATATCATGTATATCATTATGTTGTTGTGTCACTAGACTCTATCCTTGCTACATCTGATGTTAGGAGCAATTTCAGATCGAAAGAAGGACTCTACTAGAGAAAGCCGATGTTCTAGGTAGGCCTTAATCTTACTAAAAAAGTTCTCGCTCGGCCTCTCCTCTAGTCGCAGAGGATTTGTTATCGGAATGTCAATTCTAAAGGGAGGACTACTATATTGTGATAGGCTTAACCTCAAAGCATCTTCAATAATGGCCTCTGCATAAATTGTAACACCCACATCAACATAGGCATCATTGGCCATTGTCTCATCTTCCCAAACGACTAAGCCTCTAGAAAGTAAGAAGCTCGTCAATCACTCAACATTTTTTGGTGTATTTGGCTGGATGAACCCACGTATGTATGGTGCATTTTTTTCCTCATCAGTTCATATAAGGAATAAATATATTTCCTAAAATTTAAGAAGTAAAATACTGGATTAAATACAAATAAATCAAAAATGAAATTTGATAACTTAAAACATAATAATACTGACCTATGATTTACTTATTAGTAAATTGACCTAATACTTAGGAAAATCATGCATGCACGCAGATATGAAAAATACATGATCATATCATGAACATAGCGGAAAAATTAGCGAATTTAGGTTTTAAAATTTTACATGAAAACAGTTTTCATAACCATATAACACACATGCATCATATACAGGATCATATACAACATAAATTAAATCTAGATACAAAACCCTAGAGATGAGATTATGGTTTACCTTTTGTAACATGTTTCTCCTTGATCTCCTTATTGATGGTGATCAAACCTCCAATCCTAGATCTTCTTGTCTATGCTCTTGCTCTTGGTTGATGAGGCGAGTGGGCACCAAGTCGAAACCTTCGTTGGAGAATGATCAAGAATGCCTTCTTGATCCTATGGAACACCTGGACGTGAGATGGGACTGTGAGATAGTAGGAAACTTTTTCTCTCCTCTCTTTCTCAGCCTTGGCCGATTTTCCTCCCTCTTTCGCTATGTCTATTCTTTGTGACTCTCTAAGAGTTACTCTGCAGTTTTTTTCTTATATATCATATATATATGGGATCCAAAACTACTAACCCTAGCCTAATTAGGATTGGGCTTGTTCTCCAATTTGGGCTTTGGGTGTATTTTTATAAATATGTCCAACTCATGAAACTTATTTATAAAAATACCAACTTCTGTATAGAATCATTATTTTATACAGTTTCATGAAACTAATTTCACAAATACCACCAATCAATTAATGAGCTAAATTGAGCTAGACAAGGGACCCAATGGATCTAAATAATCTAAGCTTCACTAATATGATAAATACATAATAACTCTTATTATGGTATTTATATAATATTATTAGTAAATGGGACACTCCACTAAAGGCCTAATACTGCACTCTTAGATTAAATATCATGTCTTTATAGAGATTTAATTAACTAACCTTGATTAACCGATTCATCTAACATATTCTATACCACATATAGAATCTTTATACAATGTCGCAGTTGGATAGGTAAAATTACCGTAATACCCTTCTAACACCTATTTATCTTTAAGTTACCATCTTTCTATCAAGGAATAATGTTGTTGATAATTTTGTTCTCAATGGTCATTTAGACAAAATTATCAACTAATTCACAAAGTGAATACTAAGATCTTAGATTTAATTATTTCATGAATCTTGAAAGAACTTAAAATGGCATTAATGTATATTGTCCTTAACTATTTGGTGTTCCCATCAATTCATAAGCCATAACCTCCAATATGCCAGAGTTCAGAGTTCACCTCTAATTTCATAGAGGTTAGTCTTTTAACAAATCAAAAAGCTATAACCCATGAAAGCAAGCCTAGTCAAACATCAAAGATTAAGATCTATATGCTAAGAGCTAGTTTGTGATAATATAAGAATTGAGTTACGGCACTCTAATTCTTAATATTACCTGGTCCAGTTTAATATACATAACTTGTTTATGTTATATTAGTACTTCTATCAGAAGTCAGATACTTCAATGATTTGAGATACATCATTCCCATTGAGATAGACAAACACTACAACCTATAGTAAATAAAGAATTCCATCTTTATTTACAGATTGTAAACTACTTCATTTAGACTTAGATAAAGAAATAAATCTCCTCATAATTAACACTTAATCATATTTGTTTCTTTATACACATATAAAGTCATGGAATCTTTTTCAGATGAATAAACTATTCAACTAAGATAGTTTAATCTAGCAAATATCATAATTGCATATAAGAGAAAGTTGTTTATACTCAAAAGGGTAAAATTAGAAATCTGCTTTTTAGGACAAAAATCCTAACATTACCTAGTGCTCTTAGTATTCTATTATGTGAAGGAGATTGCTTCTGTTTCCAATTCATCTTCCATCGACAAATACTTGGAACTACTCTATCAACATCTTCTCATCTTGTAGCTAACTCATTTGCAATAGCTGGTATACACTCATATACCAATATCTACACATAGCAATAAGAAAAGCTATAAGAGTTGGGAAAACAAAAAAAGAATTACTCAAGAAAAAATGTCTATCTTAGGGAAATTTTCCTACTGCCAAAGGAAGCACAAAACTCATATAAGTGTGTGTGGTCTCGTTCTCATTCTTTTTATACAACTCCTTAGCTTTCAACTTTATTGCCAAATCTAATTGCTCCAATAAATAGTTGTAAAAATAAGTTTTCCAAAGAAATTGCTTGAATGTTTCCATATCATCAACCAATCTAAATGAAAGCTCGTCAATACCATATGTTAGCTTGTCTCTATTCTGTTGGAATAATGTCCTACAAAGCAGTTTATTATTTAGACATTATAAATAATATTTATTGGATTATTTATTTTTCTATTTTGTTATTAATAAATTTCATGTTATGAATTTCTCTTTCATTTATGTCCCATTGATATACATATGATGTATATGTTTATCTTATGCAAACATCTAAAAAGATTCCAAGACAACAAATGAGTAATAAAGAATTATTCATATGATTAGTTCATATGTAGGAGACATTATATTCTTTATTTCATTATGTCTAAATTAAATTGTTCGCATTCTGCATATTAAAGATGGAATACTTTACTATGCCATAGAATGTAGTATTGTCTATTTAATTAGTGAAGTCTCTAATTATCGAAGTGAGTTTTCGGATAGAAACACTAATGTGTTATAAGAAAATTATAACAGCATCGAACAGGACCTAGTGAATTAGAATTTGAGATTAAGTGTCGTAACTCAAATTTCTAATTTTACTAATCTAGCACTATTATAAAAGACTTTAATCCTAGTGATTAATGAACTTACTTTTATATGTTTTGTTTTTTTGAGTTACTGAAAGACTAGTTCCTATTTATGGTTCGAACTCCGGTATCTTGGAAGGTAAAGTATACGAAATGTATAGAACATTTTTCATGATGGACACCATGCATATGATGTCACTTTAAGTTTTTTCAAGTACTTGGATAATATAAACTAGGGTCCCGGTATTCATTATGTGAATTTGACTGTGTTAGTATTAGCAGATATAAACACCGTAGTTAACTATTATCCATTAGATGAAAAATGGCAATTCAAAGGTAAATATATACTAGAGGCATAATACGGTAATTTTACCCTATAGTATGGCATTGTATTAGGAGTATGTCTACAGGTATAGTATATGCTAAATGGATCAAGCTAATTAATTGTTAATAAACTTCACAGAAAATAAATGACATTTAGTCCAAGAGTTCAATATTGGGCCTATAGTGGTGTGCTCCAATATTAATGGATAAGGCCCAATCATAATTAAGAGTTAATTATGATGGTAGGTATATGGTTTATTAGAGCTTGGGTTTTATGGATCCATCTGGTCCCTTGTCTAACTCAAATTAAAGCATAATAGTTATTTGATGATCAGTTGAGTCCAACAAGCCTAATAATCCCATTAGGGTTTACTAATCTCTCTATAGTTAGGAGAAAAGTTCTATAACTGCACAATACAACACTACACGAAAAACACCCTCTTGAGAAGAGAGTGTCACACGCATAATAGAGAGAGAGGGAGAGCAGAAAATCGGCCAACCATAGGGATTCCATCCTTGGTGTTTTTGGTCAACCCGGAGAAATCGTTTCGAGAATATTGTCTTCTTGTTCGTCTGCAGATCTCTTTGTTGGGAATCAAGAAGGTGACCACTCACCGGATTAATCAAACGGCTTTCGAGAATAGACGGGAAGACGAGAAGGTTGTGGAGCGATTCCAGGTATTGTTCTTGTTTAGATCAAGAGTTAATTTATGTTAGATTACGATCCAAAACGTTTTGTAAAAAGAAAAATTTTAAACGACAAATTCTACTGCGTTTCTTAATTTTACAGAACTATGGCGTTCTTGAAAATGATTTTATGAAAATATTTTCGGAAATTTTATTCCAGCTAACACCAACACATTCAACAAAATTTCAGAGACAAATAATAACATGACTATCTTTAATTTCTCATTATTTCTTCCACTTACATTCTTCTGCCCCCTCTTTTTAGTACTTTGGGTGCCCATTGAGACAATTTTTGCATAACATCTTCTATGCTAATGCTTTTCTTCTTTTTCTTTAGAAATGTCTATATATAAATGGCTTTGGGTTCACTTGAAGATCATCTGGAATAGTTAAGCAATTGATACAAGATATCAATGCATACTACATCAACGAGAATCTAATAGGTTTTCCATTCACAACGAATCATATCTCATGCCTACTTTCACAACGTGCTTGACGAATGAGTAATGGCCACATCACTTGACTGAAATGTTCGTAATGGTCCGAAACATTAAGAAAGTGGCCAAATGGAGATTGTTCTTTGAACCATTGTAAGTCTTCTAGATCATTCTTTAGTGCCTCCTTTATACAGTTGATAGTTAGAGCCAAATGATACTTGGTGGATATTTTGCAGGCAAAGTGCTCATTTGTCTCCAAAATAAGTATAAGGCGAGGGACATCTTCAACCTACAATTAATTATAGCTAAGTATTACGTCAAACTAGAGTAGGCCAATCAAATTATTTTAAAAAACATCAATTAAAAAGTCATTAAGACCATATTAAACTCTTTGAATTAAGAACTTTACTGGATCCATATGAGCTCAAATTGAACTAGTCAGATTTTTAATGGATTCAAGACACTTTTTGAATTAAGAACCCTACTAGTTCCATTTGAGCTCAAACGAATCCAATCGAGTTTTTCACTCTTTGACTTAAGAACTCTATTAGATCTATTTGAGCTCAAATGGACCCAGTCAGATTTTTCAAAAACATTTAACACAACTTTGGAAAAACCTAAAATGACCTAATCAAACTTAATTGGATTTGGAGTATGAAATTAAAACATAATAAATATCAATGTATAATGAAAATTACCTGAAGGTGATCGGGTTAGGTATTCTCTTTTTCTACCTACATAATTTTAAATGTGAAAGAGTCACTAATACCATATTAAATTTGATGGACCTAGTCAAACTCTAAAAGATCCAATTGAGGCACTTCTTTGAATTAAGAACTCTACTGGGCCCATTCGAGCTCAAATGGACCTAGTCGGGTTTTTCACTCTTTCACTTAAAAACTCTACTGGATCTATTTGAGCTCAAATGAACCTAGTCGAGTTTTTCATTCTTTGACTTAAAAGCTTAAAAACTCTACTAAGCCTATTTGAGCTCAAATAAACCCAGTCAGGTTTTTCATAAACATTTAATACAACTTTCGAAAAACCTAAAAAGACTTGGAGTATGAAATTAAAATATAATAGACATCAATGTATAATGAAAATTACATGAGAGTGATCAGGTTGGGTATTCTCTTTTTCTACCTATACAATTTTAAACATGAAATAAGAGTCATTAATACCATATTAAATTTAATGGACCTAGTTAAACTCTAAAAGATCCAATTGAGACACTTCTTTGAATTAAGAACTCTACTGGCTCTATTCGAGCTTAAATGGAACTAACTAGATTTTTCACTCTTTGACTTAATAACTCTACTAGATCCATTTGAGCTCAAATGAACTCAATCGGGTTTTTTAGAAACATTTAACACAACTTTGGAAAAGACTAAAAGGACCTAATCAAACTCAATTGGATTTGGGGTATGAAATTAAAATATAATAAACATCAATATATAATGAAAATTACCTGAGGGTGATCGAGTTGGGTATTCTCGTTTCCTACCTATATAATTTTAATCATGAAAGAGTTATTAATACTATATTAAATTTGATGAACCTAGTCAAACTTTAAAAGATCCAATTAAGGCACTTCTTTGAATTAAGAACTCTACTAGCTCCATTCGAGCTCAAATGACACAGTGGGGTTGTCAAAATCAATTCAGTAAAATTTTGGAAAAACCTCAATAGATCCATTCTAGGAACTTCATTTTTCTTCAATACCAAAAACCAAAATTTGTTTCTTTTTGAATTAAACTCTTTGAATTAAGAACTTTGCTAGATCCATTTGAGCTCAAATAGACTCAGTCGAATTTTTCAGGGACTCAAGATATTTTTTAATTAAGAATCCTACTAGATCCATTCGAGCTAAAATGGACCCAGTCAGATTTTTCACTCTTTGACTTAAGAACTCTATTGGATCCATTTGAGCTCAAATCAACCCAGATGGGTTTTTTAGAAACATTTAACACAACTTTGGAAAAACCTGAAAGGACCTAATCAAACTCAATTGGATTTGGAGTATGAAATTAAAATGTAATAAACATCAATATATAGTGAAAATTACCTGAGGGTTATCAGGTTGGGTTTCTCTTTTTCTATCTACACAATTTTAAACGTGAAAAAGTGATTAATACCATTAAACTTGATTTGGGTATTCACTTTACTTCAATACCAGAAACTAGAATTTGTTTCTTTTCATTGCATAAATCTTATAAAAATTAATTCAAGACATATGTATTTTAGCACTTCTCAGAAGTGCAATTTATGTTACTCTATTTGGATATCTTGATAATGTATTAAAATAGTAAAACCACTTCTTATTCTAATTACTGAATTGAGATCAAAAGAAAAAAATTATAAACCAAAACTTTGGAAAAAAAAAATCACAAATAGGTTCTGGATGTTATTATAACCCGATAGCCAAAGAAAATTTTTTTTATCTCATTTGGCATTGTTGACCTATCTGATCTAGAAGTTGACTCATCCGACTTAAAGGTCGATCCATCTGACTGAGGAGTCTCTCTATTCAACTTCGATTCAGATGCTGACTCTGGCTTTATAACTCGAAAGTAAGTATTTTTTGTCTGAACCATTGTTACGATAAAGAGATCCAAATTAGTCAATAAAAACGGAAAATTAGTGTTTAATAGTGCTAGAAACAATAATTGCATTGTCCAAATATTTTTAATTTATAAAGTTGCATATTACCAGAAAGTGTTTTTTCTACGTTGAATTTTGAAACCTCTATAAATAATAGCTTGTTTAAAATCTCGGTTCTGTCCTTCATAGTGGATATATAAGATATATAGCTAGCATTTTCTAAATTACTACACTATAAATAATAGCTTGTTAAAAATCCTGGTTTCATCCTTCGTACTAGATATATTACAATCAGAATTCCGAACCAGTGACAGAAAAAGAATTTCACAAATGAAAATTCAAAAATTATTTTAAAAAAATTTATAAAATAATTTTAATAATAAAATTCTCATAATTTTGTGATCACCATTAGACGTATATTATTAAGAAAATTTATTTTAAAAAAACAAGCATCATTATCTAGCATTCTCATAATCCAACACACCAATTATATAGATCAGGTCTGTGAAACAAGCCCTTAAGTACTTAATATAAGTCAAGAAGTTTAACTGTACTTAATATAAGCCAAGAAGTTTAACAGTACTATCTTACACACTTTCTAATTAGTTATCAGATAATCAACTTCTCACTGATCCATTCCTAAGCTTTCGAAATTACTCTGAGTACTGCCTGAGAGGGAGAATAGGAGAAGTGAGCATGAAATGCCCAGTAAGATACCCAATTATTTTTTTAGAAAAAAATGTTTAATTCAAAAATCCATGCATAGTTAGTTGATCAGAAAACAATTTACAAAATATTTGATCAAAAATGAATTAAAATTATAAACAAAAATCATATTCAAACCATACTATAAAACTGGGTAAACAATTTATAGTGCACATATCACAAATCAAACAATCTCATGAACTGACATCCTCTCATTACAAACCAACGTAACTCGTATTATATGTACTGAGTACTATCTATCTAATACCTAATCCCAGAAAATCGAAGAGACACCTATGTATCTATTCTACTGAATAGAGATAAACATAAAACTCTGTGCGGGTTTACTTGCTCTCACCGAGTGCAGGGAGACTGGCCACCCACTAAACACTGAGATGCCTAAGATGTATCTTATGTATAATCCTATGGTATGTACAATACTTAACATTTCACAATAACCTTGCATCAAGGAAATAATTAAATAATAATTTAAAAATACCACTTGGCATTATTTTGAGATTTACTGTAATATTAGCAGCACACCGCTTTATTACCCCATGATCACTATTTAATAATATGTATAAAAGTCTACACAGTCTAATTCCAATATAATCCAATGTGTTTCCACAATTTAGTAAACTATCACATAAATCATAATTTTTCATAAATTAATTATAATGCAATTATAAATCAAACAAGTATAAAATCAAGTATATGAACTTTTACCTCAATATAGTAGCTATACTAAGCTAAAGATACTCAAAAAAACTCTCGTTGGTCACTTAGGTGTTCGAATGACCGTTTCGAGATCTTGATAAGTCCATTTGAAAAAGTAATTTTTCTACTGAAGGCTCAAATAAAAAAACGGAGGTCATTACTGAATTCAAAGCACTCAAAAACGATAGGTTAAACATATAATTCGATAAATTTAGGTTCTGAGATAAAACTTGGCCCTTGACATGCAAAATGACATTATTCACGAACTATTTCCTTAATTTTTTTTAAAGGGTCAAAAGACCAATTTACCCTTAAAATTGTTTACTACACTATATCTGATCATTTAATACTTTCCTTAACCATTTTTCAAGGAGGACAAAAAAACAAATTAAATTATAGTTTGTTCAAGTAGCTATAATAATATATTTCTCCTTTCTTTGTATTATACTTTAAATATTTGTTCAATATCTATGTATGAAAAGAAAGACATCATATATTATTGTATATATGTAATCTAATTGTACCACTTAAATATTTGTAGCTTTGATTTCTCAAACTTTTATTTTTATCATATTTAGGTCTTTTTGAGTTAAAGTCCAACTCTAAACCAATTGTACTAAATAAATTATTAAAAACTAAAAATGAAATATTCAATACTAATAAAGTATTTTTGAAAAAGATAATTTAGAAAATAATATTATTTTTAATTAATTTTTACTTCCAACAATATTATACAATTTAATTGTAAATTATGGTGGTAGCGTTTCATTTTTTACAATTCCATAAACTCATCTAACTCTTTTTAGTTAAAAGTCACAAATAATAAAATAAGTTCAAAAACTTCTTAAATAACAAATAGACATTAATTTATAGAAAATCATAGGTTTTGATAATGATAATAGTTAATAACACAAAAATTAGAATTTATGAATGATATCGATCAAGTAAATATATGAATATAACAAGAGAAAAAAATATATACTTTTTAATGATGATTTATTGTTAGTGGTCGTGAAATTCATTTTCTACATTTTTATGAACTCGTAATCGTTTAAAAATAGTCTAAAAGTCTCTCAACTGACAAATGGACATTAATTTATACAAAAAAAATATATAGGCTTTGATATGTGTAATTTTGGTACGTATTTCAATGTGCAACTAACTGATGCATTTTGGTGTTACTTTTGAATTTGGTTGTTTTCATTAATTTATTTAGTATAATTTGATTAGAGTTGGATTTAACTCAAAATTAATTCAAAGATGACCTAGGTGTTACAAAAATGAAAGTTTGACGAATTAAAACCTACAAAATAAAGAATAGAGATCTAAATAATGCATTGTGTAAAGTTGAGAACCCAAATAATATTAAAATGTTAGATAACAACTAGGTTGGATGGAAAAATGAAAAATAAACTAAAGTAAGGCTAGTAATTTGAACATGACCCACCAATACGACTCAAAACTTGCACTTTTAGTTAATACGCTTAACATGAAATTGACCCGAATTGACATGATTAATTAATTTTTTATCAAAATATATTATAAAATATTAAGTAATGACTCTATAGAAAATATATTTTAAAACATTTCTTGTGATTTAAATAAAAAAATAATAAAATAATGTGCTAATTTACCTTAATAAAGTAAAACTGGAGTGAAAAAATCAAATAAATGAATAATTATAATGTTTAGAAGTATTGTAACAAGTCAGTATGACTGTCGTTTTCGTTAAACAGGCAACTCACAGATAACACGAAACCCGCACAACGTTAAATAGGTCAACACGAAATGATACGAATTGCCAACTCTAAACTAAAGTGATACGAATGTATAAAGTTGAGGATCTAAAAACTACCCAAAAAAAAAAGATTGAGGATCTAATTAATACTCGAGAGAAAGGTCGGCAACCGCAAGAAAATATCATTTAGATCATTGTGTCACAATACTTTATACTTCTAGACATTATAATTATTAATTTACTTGATTTATTCACTTCAATTTTACTTTGTTAAGAAAAATTAGCTCATTATATTACTTGTCATTTTTTTTACAAGTAATTCAACATAAATATTTTAATATAAAAAAACCACCACCTTTAATGTTTTATAGAAAAAAAAAAACCCCCACATATTTTCATTTATATCAAATTAAACTTTCAATTTGTGTTTTTTTATTAAATAAGACTAGACCTATACATTTAGTCAAAATTAGAATTTTAGTTTGTTAAAAAAGACAACTTTACCCTTTAAACTCATAAAATATATATTAAAACTAATAAATATTGAAATTAATTATTCTTGTCTTTCCTTATTTCTTTTTAAAAAATATTTTAAGTGAAAATAATAATTATTAAAGTAAAAAGAATTTTGTCTATTCAAATCAATTTTTTTAAAAAGATGAGAAAAGTTAAAAAGTTCTCGTTCTGTTGATTTTTTTTCTTGCAATAGTTTAAATTATTCAAAAAAATTAAGATTATTTTTAAAAAGAGATAGAATGAAAAATTATTAAAAAAAAAATATCATTTTTTCTTTTTTTAATCATTTAAAGTAAAAATAGTAATTATTGAAACTAAAATGAGTTTAAATTATTCAAAAAACTTAAATGTAAAAATAAAAATGATAATAAATATTTTTATTTTTAATAATTATTTTCTCTTAAAATATTTTTTAAATAAAGAAAAACAATAATAATTATTTTTAATATATGTTTTATAAGTTTAAGGGTAAAATTGTCTTTTTAAATACTAAGTGTATGGACCTAGTCTTATTTGATAGAAATCACGAATTGAAAATTCAATTTCGTATAAATGAAAATGTGTGAATTTTTCGATTTAATTTGATATAAAGGAAGTGTTTTTTTTTTTTTTGGATAAAATCCTGAGTATTGTCGGTTTTCTTTTTACTTTTTTTTTTTTTAATCGAAAGTAGCAGGTTTTAAGAAGTTGTGTTATAACTGTTGTGTTCAAATTGAAAACCCTTATCTTCGGCTTGTTGACCTATTGATCGCCAATTCACCACTGCGGTTAGGTCACAGAAACAGACAGGGGGGCAATCATCGGTGTACACGTGGCAGCGAAAAAAGAAGCTGGGCTGAACAAGCCACGACACGGGAATAGTGCAGAACTAGCACGCGCTTTGTGCTTTTCAAGGAACACCCGCATCTGTGAAACACGCCCCACGAGGACAACGATATCCAACTCAACTTCCGCCGCCAAAATCCACGCGCTCTCTTTCTCATGTGCCCACCACGCTTTTCTCTTTTCCTTTTTTTTTTTTTTTTAAATATTGTTTTGCGAATTTGGTGGAATTGATTAAAAGCTTCACCATTTAATACTATTAAGAGAGTTTATTCATAACCATTGTTAACAAATATTCTTTTTTTCGAATTCGACCTACAAAGTCCTCATAAATATCGTAGTGTAGGAAGGAAGAAAATGGTTCCTTTTTGCCATTAGGTATTTAACAATAAGACTTCTCTACAAAAGTCAAAATATCAACAAAGGAAAGAAGGAAAAATACGTGAATTAAAAATTTATTATAAAGTTGTTAGAGGGATGGCCATCACATCACATTCAAGTGACAAGACGTATAATATGCTTTAATTTGCCATCATTTTTCTAGTTTAATATTTTACATTTATTAATGAACATGATAATAAAGACTCAATTGTCAACACGATAATAAAGATTCAATTGTTTTTTATGCATGCTATTCATTGAAAGACACATCTTTATTAATTGCAACTTTAATGATAGGTCTTCGTTAAATACATGGTTGTGGAATAGATGTTTTATAAGTAATTACTCGTAAGTAATGATTCAATGCACAACATAGGTCATGGGGTGGCTTTTGTTTTGTTTTGTTTTTTTTTTTTAGAAAAATGTAACTAAGCAACACCTTAATTTTTTTGAATTTCACTCTTTGTGGGTTTGGAAACTTATAATTTACAAGTAAAGAAATTAACACACATTCGACAAATCTTTAAAATTATTACAAATCATCTAGGAAAGATAGGTGGTGATGTTAATGGACAACAATGTTGATTTAAATGAAATTATATTAATGCAACAAAATTAATACAATCAATACAAATAGAAAACTCTCCCTTAGTATTAATATACATTTTCAGTATAGTCATTATAGTTTTAAGGTTGAACATTTGCTAGTAGGTCTGTTATAATATAAAGTGAAGATAAGTTGATAATAACAAAAATGTAAAACCAAAAAACAAAAAGCATTGTCAACTTGAATGTACAAATTTTTGTTTCGTTCATTGTTTATTTTGGGGCAGTTTTAATGAATCTTTTCGTTAACAAGTTTCCTATTGGAATATCAATCGAGTTCCTTATTTGAAATTATCACCTTGAGTTGATTATAAAAGTCTCATTTTAGCTTAAATCATTGAAAACTCTAAAAATATAAAGCATTTAATTTTAAGTTAAATACTGAAATCCATTAAATAGCTCAAGTCATATGCATCCATATATTATAAATTTAAAGTAAACACAAGTGTTGACGATGATTTTTCGTCAACAATGTTCTCAAGATTGATATAATGATGAGTATGATTAATAAATGAAAGAAGTTAATGTGATTCAGTCCAACAGTAGGCCTATAATCACGTACTATCTCTCATAGAGAGAGTTTTACAGAGTAAAGGTGGCCAAATTCAGTATAAAAATATATGTTTAACCCCCCTATTTATAATTATAGAGTGACTAGGGTTCCCCTTTCATATTAGGAAGACCAAGGCTAAATACAAAATATTTGAATTAATAATGATGATAAATGGATAAAGAGATAATCATGGGTAATTATCTCAATTAAATTGCGAAAATAATTTCTTGATGGCATCCTTTGGTGAAATTAGGCAAGCTTCCGTTAGGATTCTATTATATTTTCCTTCTTTTTGTGGAGCTGGAGCAAGAAGGCCAGTAGAAGGTAGTAGATTGCTTATTGAAGAGCTAATTTGAAATTGAGAGTCACGTCATCTGAACTACTGGCTTGATCTCTCCTTGAGGTTCTTTGGGTTATTGATTGCACTTCGTAAAAAAATATGTGCATAACGATGAGAAATAAAAAGTTAAGTTACAAGAATAATGCTAAATATCTCATCCTTTTAATATCACTTGATATGATTATGCACAAAGTCAGGTTGGGGCTTGTGGGGCTGAATCCCCCACTGAAAGTTTGAAACAAAATTAGATATAACCGGGAAAAAAAAAAAAAAAAAGTGTGTATAAGCTCACTTGATAATCCATTCAAAGTGTGATGAACTAATGTGTTGTGCTGACAATTAAAATTTTAAAAAAAATATCTCATAATTCGAGACTAAGATTTAACTCTCATCTAATAAAATTGCAAATTAGATTAAAAAATAGGAAAACCAAGAAAATGGTGTTCTTGTAAAAATAATGGTTGATACAAGAAAAATAAATGTATATCCATTAGTTTATTTACTCGTGATATTAATATTAATTTTGCCAGTTACTACTGTTACCATGGAAATAATATTTTTTTTTATGAATTTTGTCAAAAATTGATTACATAATAGAATAAGTAATCAATAGATGAATGAGAAATAATATTTTCTTCTATGAATTTTGTCAAAAATTGATTACGTAATAGAATAAGTAATCAAGAGATGAATGACAATTTCCTTATATATATATATATATTTAGAAAAAGACATTTTTAATAATCTTGATAATGAAGTTATTATATATCATTTTTAAAGAATGGAATCACGTCATAGGCAATTGTAAATTGTTTACTACAATATATGCCCCGATAATGAATAATATTTAACTTATTCATCATATCAAGTGGTATTAAAAAAATGATAAACTAAATACGATACTTAGCACCAAGTAATTAGTTTAGTTTTTTTTTCCCCATTAATCACAAACTATTAGTAAGGAACCGAAAAAAAAAAAAAAGAAAAAAAAAAGCAACTAAAGAAAAGTTTGTGTAAATATGTAAAATAATATATGTAACTTATATGAAACTCAATTTCAATTCCGCCCAATTTTACCTTTAGGCTTGTTTGGTATACAAGACTAGAATTGGAATTGAGATTATCTATCCCATATCTATGTTTGATGTCAATTTATGATTGAGATAAATAATCTACAATCTCAAAATAGTCTCATGTGAGTGAAATAATTTATCTCATTCAAAAATATGAGATTATTAATCTCACACTCAAAACATAGTGAGACTCATATTTATTTTAATTTTTTTAAAACTAATAAATCTTACATTATTAAT
>JXTB01000002.1:13249-89063 GCA_002914805.1 Parasponia andersonii | reverse complement strand
AAAACTCGGTAGTTTGTCATGTTTTGTGCCCACGGTTCCAGAGAGTCCAACAACTCCGAGAGTTGAAAAAGAAGAATCGCGTGGGGGCTTTGGCTGTACGAAGTTGGAGAAGACCAAAACCAAAAGCCGAAAAGGTTTCTCTTAAGAGAGACAAAAAAGACACAAAAAAACTAGGAAGCACGCAAGAGAAAAGATGACCAGCTTTCATCCAACAAAACAAAGAACAACAGTCCTCCTTTTCTTTTCTTTTCTTTGCTCCTTTTCATTTTCCCCCTCATTCCTTTAAAAAGATTGATTTCTATCAAATGACAGCCAAAACCCAGATACCCAAATTCTCTTTCCATCTCTTAGATCCATCTCTTTGCAAAACAGAACAAAAGAAAGAAGGGGTCTTTGTGTTTTTCGGTTGAGGAAAGCTAGTGGGGTCCATGAAAAAATTTCTTGTTCGTCCTTATTTTTCCACTATAATGGCGCATCTGAGACTTGGATGATCAATTTGTTTTCTTTTTGTCCTTTTGGTGAGACCAAGCTCTTCTGTTCTGTTCTGTTCTGCAACTTTGTAAAGGTAGGGCTTTTCATTGGTTGGCTTGACTGCTGTGAGCTATAAAAATAATAGAAAGATGCAATCGGTTGAGCCCGAATCTGCTAGCCCGACAACCCACCGGCTTCAATCCTTGTCAGCCGCTGATACCAGAGGGAAGCATAGGATACAAGCCGAGCTCAAGCGGCTGGAGCAAGAAACTAGATTCTTAGAGGTCAGTGAGTTCGATTTTAGAACATATATATATATATGTGTGTGTGTGTGTGTGTGTGTGTGTGTGTGTGTGTGATTGGTTTTGTTGTAAGTTCAGAACTTCGTTAATTCCTAGAATGTTTGACATTTGATTCTGATTGTGTTGTTTTGAGATGGACAAGAAATGGTGATATTTAAAAACCCAGAACATATGTTTTAGAGTTTGTGATTTGAATTATGGTTCAAGTATGAATTTTATTGGGTATATGGATTGTGTGGCTTTAGTCTTTATAGAAGTTTTTGCGGAAATTTCTGGGTATTCTCATTTTGGATCGTACTATTACATGTCATGTGGCCGTTTAAGATTGCTGTTCAAAAGTAAAAAGCTTAAAAGCTACTGTTTGTCCTTTCTGTTATGGGTTCTTGCTACTTAGTACAAGGTTTGGTTTTGGTCTTCTAAACCCGTGGCCTTGTACTTCCGCAACCACAGTTCATTTATACAAGTTCTGTAGCTTGATTTTGATCTTCAGTAGATAGGAACAATAAGGAGTAATTGGTCTAAGGATGTGAGCATTGCCGTGGACAGTCTTGATAGACTACAGCTAAGAGTAGAGGGAGCACATTTATTGTTGTGTGGTGGCTTTAAAACCGAGTAAGAAATTACTTATTATGCTTCTTAAAAGTGTATTAGCTTATGGTTGTGGTAAATTTTAACTTTTAACTTACGAAAGGTTCTTAGTTTTTATTGGAGATGTAGCGTTCTGATTGTATAATAACGTATTAGGAGTAACTGATTGTTTCTTGAGTCTTGGATTCAGGGATATTTGTAGTGCTTGCTTTTCAGGCTATAGTACCACCTGTCCATTTAATTTTCTTGTCCTCTTTCTGTGGATGGCTTAACCTGCTCTTGTCCATTCCTTGCATCTCAGTTTATCATCTTAAGTCATATATGATAGATTGACCATGGTAATTTTTCTTTATATCACGCTTTCTCAGCATGTCAAAGGAATCAGGCTATTATCAATGAACGGTGAACAAAATCTTCAAGAAAATCGAACAAAGATTCTGCCATCTAGTATGCGGTTTTGTTATTCTTTGGGATTTTTACTCATGATGATCTCCTAGAATATCTATTGGCCGTCTTTATGATCAGGGGTGCTGCTATAATTGCTGGACTGCATATTGATACTTAGATCATAAAAGAGGGCATTTTTGTGGCAATCTAATTAAACTTGATATGAACTGGCTCGGCTTGCTATGGTCCTCTGATTATTTTTCAGTTCCTATTTAGCACTAGGGTTCTCTGTTTTCTTCTGCAGCTTAGAGGAGTTACCAAAACCATATCTCTGTTTTTATAAGCTAATTTCGTTGACAGTGTCATATAAACTCCATTGTCTTTTGTAGAGCCTGTTTCATACTCAACCTTTGTAACTTATTCAAAGAGTTTAGGGCACCTAGGGTGAAAGTGAGGCAACGATATTTCTGAAAGGGAAGAAATGATTATCACAGATTTCGTCATTCATGTCATTGCTTTCTTCTGTAACTTATGATGGTTAATGGGAATGGTCAGTTAAATCTACTACCTTTCCTCTGCACTTGTACTAGCATTTTGGGTTAGTTTCTAAAATTTATTTGGTACTACACAATTCTGTTGTCTCTTTGATGTAAAACAATTCGGAGACTTGTTTTCATATTAAGAAGACTGAAGGACTTTGTTACTTTAAGCACAAGTCCTAAGATGTGGAGTCAGGTTTTAAAAACTCAAGGTACTTTACTTTTACACATCCTCAATGATCAAAATTACCCTGAGATCTGCTGCTGTTTTTGTATGGAAAATACTAGAAAGGTTTTGTTATCTTAGTGTAGGAGTCCTAGAATTGATGGTACTTCATTGTTCTTTCCATATGATAACTGTTTCTGGTATTGATGAAGATTTGGTCGAGTTTTATTGCAGTTTGTTCATTGCACAACGATGTGAAAAAGATGCGTGTGCCTTTAAATTTAAAGGCACATATTAGTTATTGGATTGTCTCGTAGTTTCGCATGTGAAATTTCGTATTCTTGTCCACATCTTTTGTTTTCATTGTTGGCCACTTCCTTCTGATGTTTCTGTTAGCTCTTAGCTTATTCAGTGTGTGAGCAATTCTACTGTGCCAAAATAATATAGGAGTTCATTACTCTGGAGCCTTTTTAAAAACAGGTTGATAACGGTTTACTAGACCATTTCACTTTTTGTTATGTGACGTTACATAAAAGATGGAGACCACTTTCCGTCTTGCAATGTATCTAGGATTATACATGCTACATATTTTGAGATTTGAGACTATGCTGAGGGGCTTTTCTCTGTATGTGTTATTCATAGGAAGAGCTTGAACAGCTTGAAAGAATGGAAATGGCCTCAGCCGCATGCAACGAGTAAGCATAAAGCATTATGTGTATTCAGAGCATTGAATCATTACGCTGAAACCTAATTTTTACCATATAAATTTTCAAACTGAATATTCTGTTGTGTTATCAGAATGCTGAGCAACACAGAAACAAGACCTGATCCACTACTCCCAACGTGATACTCTATTCCGATCCTATTCATTATTTCTCTAGTTTTTCCAGGATTTAAGTTATCTGATGTCTGATTTGCTATGCGTGGCAGAACTCATGGCCCCCTCAATCCATTATGGGATCGATGGTTTGAAGGGCCTCAAGATTCAAAAGGTTGCAGATGCTGGATCCTGTGACGATTATTGCTAATTTCAAGACTTCAATCAACATTGTTGACAGAGGCTTCAATTCACAGACGTTTCACAGTTTTAGATTCTTGTTCATTGTCAAATTTTCATTATTACTTCATTGTGCAGATGTCAGTTTATAGCTTTACTTTCTCATTGGCATTCGGTTGATGAATTGACGTGCATTTGCAGAGTTTGTAACAAATTTTCAATTGAAACGTTTCATTTGTAATTTTGCATAGTACATATAAATCAGAACGAAAATCAGTGTGCAAAATAACAAATTTTAGGATGCTAACGTTAAAAACAATCTACGATTTGCTCAGAAATAGCTCTCAAAAGAGTTTGATGATACACAGGGCATATACAACACTGACACCATGCCCTGAAATAGAAGAGACGTGTCTTCTTTCTGTTCCATCTTTTAACTCGGTGCTTTTCCTGTAACTCGCTGAGCAATCCACCCTAGACCATCGTACAAGCCGTCTCCAGTGAGGGCAGAGCAAGCTTGTATGTGCCAGTCATGATTCTTGATGCTATGAAGAGAAAGGGCATCGGTAATCTCAGCTGGTGTCATTGCATCCTTAAGGTCTTGTTTGTTAGCATAGACTAGTAAAACAGAATGTTGAAGGTCATCATGCCCCAGTAATCTGAACAGTTCATCCTTCATGATGGAAATCCTGGCTCTATCGGTACTGTCTATTACCACAATAACGGCATTAGTACCCCGATAATATGTAGCCCATGATGTCCTCAGCCTGTCTTGTCCACCAAGATCCCATACCTAATATGAACAAAAACCATAAGTTGCACTGTACTTGGCAAATGAATAACCGAAGGAAAAGCCTTGCAATTCGATTGTGATAAAAGGATCCAAGCGTTGGTGTTTGTAACGGTGATAGTCGAAAAAAGTGAGATACACCCCCAAATTAGTAAACAACAAAGTGAATCTGATACGTGGATTGTGTATTTAGTCCAAGTGAGCTATATAGCAGGGCTCATAAACAAATGTTTCTTAAGTACCCGGCTTGTGAATATGTGCTTGTGAATCGTCTTGAAATCACAGCAGCTTAAACTACGACTTACATTTATGCCACACCTCAATACAATGGTCTTAATCAATAAACATAAACAAAGCAGAATACAAGATACTATTTACATGTTCCTAGACTTAATGTTGGTTCATTAGAACCAGATAAACAAACCCCTAGAATTAGAAAGGTGGAACTTCCTGCAGTGTACAAAATAAATTTGTTGCTGACTACAACCGTTTCTTTATCTGAATCAGAATAACCATTAAAGGCAAATGAGAACACTCTGCCTTGAGCACATACAAATACTATATTCATATTCTTGATCATCACATCCCAATAACGAATGAAGCCATAAACTTACAACTAACATGGAAAGCCACCAGCTTTCCAAGAGATTCAACCCATTGACACTCAAACCATACAACACCCAAATTATCCATGTAACTAATCTATTACGACAAACTGTAAAAACAAATCACCAAAGTTGGCAAAAAAATCAAGATTACAACATTGTATTAGTAAAGAACGCAAAAACCAGTAAGGGCCTGAGAAAGCGAGTGGGAACTGGTTATCATACCTCGAATCGAATGTTCTTGTAAACCAGCTCTTCAACGTTGCTGCCAACAGTTGGGTGGGTAGTAACGACCTCTCCCAGGTGTAATTTGTAAAGGGTAGTGGTCTTTCCAGCGTTATCCAAACCAACAACCACAATTTTATACTCTTTAGCAGGAAACAACATGAACCAAACCTTTGAAACGAAAGCACCCATCTTCTACCACAATCTCCCAAATATAAATAACGAAGTACCTAAAAACGATTCACAAATCGAAATTATGAACCAACAAAAAAAAAAAAAAGAAAAAATTTTCGAAATTTACCAACTTCCTTTTTTGAATAATCGAATCAAAGAAGCAGAAATAAGTATGAAAATAATCGATTTTTTCATGAAATTGAAATCAGAAAATTTCAGATCCAATCACCAGAAATAATAAACGAAGAAAAAGAAACATGAGAAGGAAGATGATCTAACCTGGAAGAATGATGAGGAGTGATCCACTAATTTGGGGAAGAAAAGGATTCGAACAAAGGAATTAAAAACCCTAATTACAGGTCTTAAAGATTAATCATATATAAACACATAAATATATATATATATATATATACATATTGCTTGCTTTGAGAGGTTACCTGCCAATCTGGGTATATGGGTCAGACTCGGAATACAATATTGTTGGTGAGGAAAGAGTTATTGTTGAGGAAGGGAAAGCGAGGAGCTAGAAGGTGGACCGAGCACTGGCGGTGGGGCCCATAACAACCTGGTTACGTGTACTTTGCTTGCTGACTAGATATCCACCTAGGCTTTTGACGTGTATTATCTACTTCTTGGGCCTGAGATTAGCCAATTTGCATAAATGACTTTTTGGAGCATTTTTTATTTTATTTATACCCGTTTTTTTGGAAAATGTATATCGCAAGTATTATATATGAAATGTATGCTTTTACGAATAAACATTATACTGAACAATCGGTACATATTTCATAATGGGTTATTATAAAGAAAAAAACCTCAAGTTTTTCATTATATCAAATAAAATTTTGAATTTTTTTAATTTTAGTAATGAAAATCTTGTGTTTCTGATTATATCAAATAAAAATCTTGAGATTTTGAAATTCAATTAAATTTATCCCAAAACAGATATTTAATTAACGAATAAGTAACATAATTAAGAAACAATTTTATTTTTTAAGTGTTTTATACTTATGAACTATTTTTTAAAATTTATTTTAACTAAAAAGTCAACATTTTCAATCTAAAATGATATAGTTTTTACTCAATTAGGGTACTTGTCAATGTAAATAGCATCGCATAATAGTGTACATTAAAGAAAAATAGGTCATTTAATTTATTTCGCATGCTAATTTAATTCGATTTTATAATCAAATGTCTTATTTGATATAACTAAAAACTCAAAAAAATTTCTGTTAAAATTAAATAAAGACAATGTTTTTTTTTATATAATCAAAAGCACATGGATTTTTTTTTGCTAAAATTAACTCAGAGTATTTTTCGATAATAAACCCATTTCATAATATATGCCATATAGATAAATTTACACCATAAACATAAATCATAAGTAAATATTTATTCTACAAATATATACCAGACATATTTTATGCATGAAATATATATCTAAAATAGGTATTGTTGAAATATAAGGAAAAGAAAGGGGAGTGAGTGTAAATATTTCACAAAGGATGGTGACTTTTTCATAGTCAATAAGCTCTTAACTATAAGTCCTTAACACTTTTAAAAACTTTCAGTCATTTTTAGTAAAATACACAAAAAAGTCATTTTTGCCCAAGTTAATCTTATCCATATCATTTTTTCTTTTCGGCTTTTTACATAAATCCAGGCCATAGGATTAACATTGAAAAATCATGGATGGGCTGCATTTTTGGAAAATTTTCAAATTGATTTATAAAATTATCACTTTTGAAATATTTTAGAAAACTATCACTTTTAATAAATATTTAGAGACATACCATTTTCCTTTCAAAATTAGTATTTTTTTTTAGTGATACTCAAGGTAACCAGTTATTTTGGGTAACCAACCTAGTTATTTGAAGTAATCAATCAAGTTACCTTACGTAATTTGACATGTTACCTCAAGTATCTCACTAATTAATAAAAAATGGTATTTTCTAAATATTTTTAAAATTTGTATTTTTATAATTAAATCTGAAATTCTTCAAACAATTACAAAATCTGGGATTTTTCAGTTTTTTTGTTTTAACTTTTACCATAAAAAATATAATTTCCTATTGGGTTTCTAATACTTATACCTACAAAAATAAAAAAAAATTACAAAAATACCGAAGTCAAGCATTTTTGTAATTTTTATTAGAAAATATCACTTTTTAAAAATATTTATGAAAATACCACTTTTAAAATAGTTATTGCTCACTGGTTTCTAGAAACTGGTTGCTGGTTACTGTTTACTAGTTATATACCAATTATAAATATCTTTGGTTATTAGATACCAGTTTCTTGAAACTTATTAGTAGAAACTAGTTACTATTTAAAAATAATATTTTTCTAAATATGTTTTAGAAAGTAATATTTTTCTAATAAAAATGCAATTCAAAAAATAAAAAATCACTTTATTTTTCAAAAAAAAAAATCTAAAATACCATATATTGTCTAGTTTCCCGTTTCTTGTTTTCCATTTGCCAACTCACCCTAAAAAAATCACTGTGGCCCAAAAGACTCATAGTTACGTCCATTTTCACCAATTTGATGGATACCTAATGTGTAAATGGGCCGAAAACCAAACTTGATGTCCAACATTTTCTAAGAAATATAAATCAAATTAACATTTTCTAAGAAATATAAATCAAATTAACATTAGTTTTTATACCCTCTTTGTTAGCTATAACTTTCAAAAGCTAAACTTCAATTGAAATTGATTTGGTGGGACAACTGACGAAAAAAATGTCATAAATTAAAACATAGAATTTCTGTTAATTAAGTGTACCAATCTAATATTTCTTAGGAAATGAAAGGGGACTCTACTATACAACCCCGTTTTTGGCCTTATCTCTACAACTTTGTTTATGACCATTAGATCTAAATTAGATGGCTTAGATGGCATGAGATACACAATGCAAATATGTGTCAAACCGCACTTGATTATTACTTTTTGTTAGATTAAAAAAAAAAAAAAAAAAAACTTTCTTCTCTTGCTTCTTCTCACTCTTTCCCTTTGGTTTTTTCTCTTACAAGGCCATAACTCATAAGCTTTATTTCCCTTTGAACTTTAAAAAAAAAAAAAANTGTATGAATTTGTATTAATCTCTCTATTTATAATAAAGCTTATTCGCTAGGATCTAAAATCTTAAGGTTTGGTATTTTGATTGAATTTGGGATATATGTATTCGTTGTTGATGGTGTTGGTGAGATTCCTTGTTATAGTGATTTTTTTTCTCTTTATTCGTGATCCGTTTTCCAAACTTTTTTTGGCTATATTTATGTAATACTAAAACTTACAAGAAAGGAAGACAAGCAATTAGTCGTATATTAAAATGACGACAACTAAGACAAGATTTCAAAAATGATAAAAAAGGAGAGTAGAGGAAGGAAGAACAAAAACTGGGTTTCAGCAAGTAAAGAAGAAGAATATAGGGTATAATCCAATGTATCACAGCATATACATTTATTGTACTTTGTGGGCCTGTTAAATTATTAGATTAGTTATGGACCATTTGATGTGTTTATTGTGTTGGGACCGAATTATGGGATCTTATTATAGAATCTCCCTAAAATTTATAGGAGACTTTAATATAAAAAAAAAATAAAATTATCCTTTTTCACTTCATTTTAATTAATGACTACAATTTATTAATTATTTAAAAAAAATGACAGCTTTTTTTTTTTTCAATTTCTTGCTAAATGGTCACTTTTTACTATATCAAATTATACATATATACGTATATATGTAAATATATAAACATCTGACTTTTTTTAAAAAAATTGATATAACACACTATATATAGCAACTAATATATTCAGCTATTTTGCTATAGTGTTTAAAAAATAGATAGTTATTAGTGAAGAGTAAGAAATTCGGTTATTTTTCGAAGAAGTCTTTGATAGAATTCCCAAGCCCAACCCTAAATCACCTAATGTTTATTGGCGGGTTGGTGTTGGTTGAGTCAGGCTTATTGTGTGGGTTTGTTTATTTATTTTCTCTCTGCAATATTATAACTACTTTATACCGTTGGAAAAATGGTTTAGAAAACCATTGTAAATAGCTATTTTAAGGTATGAAAAAGCCTAAAATAGAGCTTAAGTAAATGAGAAGTTGAAACCCAAACTGAGAAGGTTCTAGAATTGGATTTGTAATATATTGGAGTTACAAAATTTATTTTGGACTATTATTTAGCCTCATAAAGCTGAGGTAACAGCTAAAAATATTTTTAGCTGTTATGTGGTAATCATCAAATGATTTTTAGCCATATTAATGGGTTGTTGCTGTTACGTTGTAATAGATAAAATTTTTTTAGCTATATTAATGGGCTGTTATTGATACGTTGTAACAGACAAATATTTTTCAGCCATATTAATAAGCTGATATGTTGTAACAAAAAAACGTTTGCAGGGGATGTTAATGGCTTAGTTCCCTAATGAATACTATAAAAGGAGACCTTCTCTTTCACTTTTACATACACCAAAATATTTCTTAGCTTATTCCTCTTTTCCATATTCTCTTTGGCAGTTAAAAAATAGTTAGTTAGTAGTTAAAGGGTTAGAGTTCTTTCTTTTCGGTGTAGTCGAGCTCTCTTAAATTCTGGTGATAGAGTTTGGACATTGCTTAGTTCGTTGTGAGTAGCAAGTTGGTATGATGTTGCTATTCGTGAATCGTTTTATCCTGCAAAATAGACGTTGTTGACATTCTTCTAAGCACACCGATGAAGAGGCGTAACTATTTTAAGGAGATTATATGAAACACAAGACTCAGTTTGGTTTCCTTAAACTTTTTTGTTATTTTGGTCATTACTATCGTGATTATTATTATAGTAAATTAATTATGATTTATTTTGTTATATTATTTGATTTATTTTATGATAATCATTGTTATCTTAGTAGTTAAATAATCGTGATTTATTACATTATATATTATAACTATAATATTGTTGTATTTTTTTCTACATATATTATTACTTGCAATAATTTTTCTAACAATCTTAAAATAGTTATATGTTTTTTATCTATTATTGTTTTATATAATATATCTGGAATTAGTGTATTGTATTTGGAGATATTTTTTTTAATGAATTGTGATAAATGAACAATTGCAATTTAGAAAAATTCTATCTAGGAGACTGGATTTTAAGTAGGACCATTTGTGACCCTTCCGTGGTCTTTCGTGAGAGTTTGTCTATTGAGTAATGTTTAATTATTGCTATTTATTTCTAGAAAAAGAAATCTCATTGGATTTGCTATTCTCTTTAGAAATGACAACTGAATCAAACAATACTATTGTGGCCCAAGGCTTACTCCTGCTATGGCCTATGTGCTTGCTCCTTTTATGACTCGAATACCAACCTCTATTGTGACTCTTGTGGTACTAGCAGTGCACCACAGAGAGAAGCCCGAGAAGTTCATTGGGTTGAATTTAAAATGTGGTAATAGAAGATGTTATTCTATCTGACCACATTAAACCTTGTGAAGTTCTTGACTGAGGAGACTCCAAAAGCCAACGATAAGGAGCAAAACTTCCAAGTCATCGCTGCGGATGATGCTTGGAAATAGTCTGACTACCTATAATGAACTGTTTGACCAATTCTTTATATAGCATATATTATAATAAGAAGACAACAAAGGAATTATAGGAGTAAGTAGACCATATATATAAGACTGAGGATGCTGGTCCAAGAAATTTGTAGTGGGACACTTCCTAGACTTTAAAATGGTTGACTCTAAAATAGTAATCGGTCAAGTTCAAAAGTTTCAATTGATTCTCTATGAGATTCAGACTAATGGGATGGTCACATGTGAACCCTTCCAAGTAGCTACTGTCATTGAAAAGCTACCTCATGCATGGAAGGATTTCAAGAGTTATCTCAAATACAAGCGAAAGGCAATGAACTTTAAAGAGCTTGTTGTTAGACTTTGTAATTAAGGAAGACAACAGACGTGCTAAAAAGTTAGGAGCATCATCTAGTACGCCTGTGGCTAAATCAAATGTTGGAGAACATTCTCAAGGCTCTAAAGCTAAGAAGAATAAACAGAAACAACCAAGCCAGAAATTGGGGGCTAAAGGTGGAGTAGGTAAGAAGCGAAAATTCTAAGAGAAGTGCTTCAACTGTGATAAGATAAGTCACAAAGCTATTGACTACCAAAGAATGAAGATTGAAGCCAATGTAATGGATGAAATTACACAAGAGGTTTCTAACATAGACCTCTGTATAGTAGTTTCTGAAGTGAACCTAGTTGGGTCTAATCCCAAAGAATGGTGGCTTGACACCAGTGCCACTTGGCACGTATACTTTAATAGAGGTTTATTTACTTCCTTCAAACTGTTTGAGAATAAGGAGAAGTTATTTATGAAAAACTTTGCCACATCGACTGTTGAAGGCCAAGGCAAAGTGGTCTTGAAAATGACCTCTAGGAAGAAGCTAACTTTGAACGATGTACTATATATGCCAGAGATCCACAATAACTTAGTGCCTAGTTCGTTACTGAATAAACATAGATTCCATATGGTGTTTAAGTCAGATAAAATAGTTTTATCTAAAAACGGAATGTATGTAGGGAATGGCACTATATGTGATAAGTTTTTTAAACTAAATGTAATGATTATTAAGCCAAATAATAATGAAGCTAGTTCTTCTACTTATTTGCTTGAGTCTTCTAATATATGACATAGTAGACTAGGACACGTTAATTATGATATTTTATGTAGATTAATTAACTTTAAACACATACTCGTTTTTAATATTGATTCAAAACATAAGTGTAAAACTTATGTTAAAGAAAAACTGATTAGGTCATCGTTTCAAAGTGTTGAGAGGAACACTGAACCCCTTAATTTGATTCACAATGATATGTGATTTGAAATTTTTACAAATAAGGGGAGGTAATAAGTATTTTATTACTTTTGTCGATGATAGCACAAAATACTCTTATATGTATTTGCTTAATCCAAGAACGAAGCTATAGAGAAGTTTGTTCCCTATAAGAATGAGGTTCAGAATCAAGTCAGTAAGAAAATTAAAGTGCTAAGAAGTAATTAGGGTAGAGAGTATGATTCATCTTTTAAGGAATTTTATGCACAATATGGAATCATACAAAAAACCACAACATCTTACTTGTCTTAGTCAAATAGAGTTACTGAGCGAAAGAATCTTACCTTGAAAGAAATGATGAATGTAATATTGATAAATTCTGGATTATCTCATAACATGTGGGAAGAAGCCATTTTGACAACCAATTACCTTTTGAATAAGGTACCCAAAAAGAAAATAGAAAAGACTCCATATGAGTTGTCGAAAAGGAATAAAATCATCCTACAACTATTTATGAATATGGGCATATCTTGCCAAAGTAGTCATACTAACACTTAAGAAGGTGAAAATTGGTCTGAAAACCGTTGATTACATTTTTATTGGCTATGTACAAAACCGTAGTACTTATCAGTTTCTTGTGTATGAGTCAAAAATCCTACATATATATAAGAACACGATAATGGAATCAAGGAATGCATCATTCTTTGAACATGTATTTCCTTGTAAATCCAAAGAAAAAGCAAGTTCGTCAAAAGAAACATATGAGACTATTACTGAGAATAGTCAGGGCTAAGATAAAAATAAAGAAACAAAGGTTGAACCTCGATGGAGTAAGAGAGCAAGGACAGAAAAATCTTTTGGTTCAAATTTTCTAACATACTTGCTAGAAAGTGAGCCTCGAATGTATACTAAGGCTATAAGTTTTACTAAAGCACCTTTATAGAAAGAGGCTATTGAAGGTGAAATTGATTCCATCTTACAAAATTATACTTGGGAACTAGTGGACCTTTCTCCTGGATACAAACCATTATGTTCAAAGTGGATTTTTAAAAGGAAAATGAAAGTTGATTAACCGATTGATAAGTACAAGGCAAGACTTCTAATTAAAGGCTACAGACAAAAAGAAGGTCTGGATTATTTTGGCACTTACTCTCCTGTGATGAGAATAAATTCTATTAGGATGGTGCTAGCGATTACTGCTATGTGGAATCTCAAAATATACCAAATAGATATAAAAATAGCCTTTCTAAATAGAGATTTAGAGGAAGAGATCTATCTAGAACAACTTGAACATTTTTCTGCACCAGGGTAGGAAAGAAAGTCTGTTAGTTGGTAAAATCCTTGTATAGAGTAAGACAAGCCCCGAAACAATGTCATAAAAAAATTGATAGCGCTATGAAGGCTAACGGATTTAAAATCAACCAATTTAACAAATGTGTATATGTCAAAGACACCGAAAATAGTTATGTCATTTTATGTCTTTACGTTCTGACATGTTTATTGTTGGTAGTGATGATAAAATGATCAAATTTACTAAAAATATGTTGAATTTAAGATTTGACATAAAAGACATGAGTTTAGCTGATATTATTTTAGGAATGAAAATCTCAAGAATTTTCGATGGGCTTGTTTTAAGTCAGTCACATTATGTGGACAATATTCTTAGAAAATTCGATAAAAATAATTCTGGAGTTGTCAAAATACTAATAGATTTAACTTTATGTTTATCCAAGAATAAAGGAGAGAGTGTTTTTCAAGTGGAATACTCTAGATTGATAGGTAATCTAATGTACTTGATGAGCTGTACAAGACTAGATATCACTTATGCAGTTAATAAACTAAGTAGATACACAAGTAATCCTAGAACTGAGCATTGGCAAGGGATTATGAGAGTATTGAAATACTTGCAGTTTACACGAAGTTATAGGCTACACTATTCTAGATATCCCTCTATACTTGAAGATCATAGTGATACGAATTGGATATCTGATATTAAAGACTCAAAGTTTACTAGTAGTTATGTATTCATACTAGGAGGTGCAGTAATGTCATGGAAATCCTCGAAATAAACTGTTATTGCCGAATCCACTATAGAATCTAAATTTATTACACTAGATAAATGTGGGGAATCTTAAAGGATATTCTAAGATAGCCAAAGCCTGTGCCTACAATTTGTATATATTATGATAGTCAATCTACAATTAGAAAAGCACAAAGTAATATGTATAATGATAAATCTAAATATATTCGTCATAGATACAATACCATTAGATAACTACGCTCAATTGGAGTTATCTCTGTGGACTATATAAAGTCAAAAAATAACATTGCGGATTCGTTAACCAAAGGGTTGAATAAAGAGTTAGTTGAAAAGTCATCGAGGGAAATAGGTTTAAAGCCCATGAAAGAATAGGATAATATAGTGGATACCAAATCTAGTTGACTAGAGATCCCAAGATCTAGGTCCAAAAGGGATAGCTAAACTGTAAAGATTGTGTTGGATCATTGTGGGGATTTCTTAGTGTCCATTCCTATGATGAAATTGTGTTTAATGATTCTTATGCATCGGAAATAGAGTTTCGAGCAGAGTAATACGAGTTACTCTTAATTAAGAGATCACTTATGTGAGAGAGAAATAGAGCCACTTCTAAGAGAATTGTTAGGGTGCAATTTTTATTAAACTCTTGCAGAACCAGGTGTATGTTTATGGCCAAAACGAACATAACAGTGAGAACTGAAAAAGTATCAGGATAGTGTGAGATATGTTATCATTTACACAAATGACAGAACAGTTCAAGGATATTGCGTCTGCTGTTTAATTAGTAAAGTGAACGTATATTTACAAGCACAGGTTTAAAGGGTAACACATACCTATCCTATGCAGGTTTCGACTGTCTAATTCTATCACCATATCGGTCGAGTCTTAGGTCATCAATTTCATTCATGTAGGGAATTGTTGGAAAAATAGTTTGAAAAACCATTGTAAATAGCCATTTTGAGGCATAAAAATACCTAAAATGGAGCGTGGGTGAATGAGAAATTGAAACCTAAAGTGAGAAGGTTCTAAAATTAGATTTGTAATATACTGGAGTTACAAAATTTATTTTGGACCATTATTTAGCCTCATAAAGCTGAGGTAGTAGACAAAAATATTTTAAGCTATTATGTGGTAACCGCCAAACAGTTTTCAGCCACATTAATGGGTTATTGCTGTTACATTGTAATAGACAAATATTTTTTAGCCATATTAATAAGCTGTTATGTTGTAATAGAAAAACGTTTTTAGCCATATTAATGGGATGTTAATGGCTTAATTCCCCTATGAACACTATAAAATGAGGTCTTCTCCTTTACTTTTACATACACAAAAATATTTCTTAACTTATTTCTCTCTTCTATATTTTCTCTGTGGCAGTTAAGAAATAGTTAGTTAGTAGTTAGGAAGTTAGAGTTCTTTCTTTTTGGTATAGTCGAGCTCTCTTGAGTTCTGGTAACAGAGTTTGGGCATTGCTCAGTTCGTTGTGAGTAGTAAATTAGTGCGATGTTGCTATTCATAAACTATTTTATCATGGGAAATAGATGTTGTTGACATTCCTCTAAGCACCCTAGTGAAGAGGCGTAATTATTTTAAGAAAATTGTGTGAAACACAAGACTCGATTTGGTTTCCTTAAACTCCTTTATTATTTTGATCAGTACTATCGTGATTATTATTATAATAAATTAATTATGATTTATTTTGTTACGTTTTTTAATTTATTTTATGATAATTGTTGTTATTCTAATAGTTAAATAATCAAGATTTATTACATCATATGTTATAACTGTAATATTATTGTGTTTTTTTTTTATTTATTATTACTTACAATAATTTTCTAATATATACACTTTTATAATTATAGAATTATAATTTTTTTTAAAAAATATTAGTAAGACAATCTTAAAATTTGCTATAATATCACGAAACACATCGTAAGTAGACATTCGTGATTATTTTAAAGGATATGCCAACGATCATATGCAACAGCATATGATCATATGAAAAGAAAGCAAAAGAAGAAGCAACAACACCATCACATGCCAACGATAGCCAAAATACTATGTATAACTTAATAAAAGGTGGGGAGAAAAGATTGGAAATATTTTAAAAATAAGATTAGGTATTATTAAACTTTTAATTCGAACAGGCCACAAATGAACCGTGACTATTCAATTAATAAATAGTAGTAAATTTTAATACACAAATTAAATAATTATAACTTATCACCCAAAATTTAGTATATATTTCAAGTAAAATAAAAAGGTAGAAAATTCTTTTAAAAATAAAAATAAAGAAAAAAACGCAAATGACATCTAGACCATTCACGTGTACAGCCACGCAGATCAGCTCACTCACAAGAGTCACACAGCAAATCTGAAGTTCAGGTAGGCAGCAGCTGAGGCACAATCGTCTCTACGGTCTACCCCAACGAACATGCCGACACAGCCACCTCCAAAACCAATCGGTCCTCTCTTAAACCCAATCAAATCCCGCCACGTAAGCAATTGTATGAAACCCAAAATCCACCAGATCCCTCTTTAGCCGTTGTGTCCCTCCCTCGCTGGCGGCGACATCTTCAAAGTTCGAACCCATTTACTCACTCATTCACTCTTCGTTATCTCCGCCCCAACTCTCTCTCTCTCTCTCTCTCTCTCTCTTATATTAAAAGCCACCACTTTGGGCGTTTCGATTCAGTCCTTACAAGCCCCGCCATGTCTCAGTCTCTGCAACTCTTCACCACCTATAGCCGGTCACGTAACCCGACCGTACCCACCCACTCTGACCTAAACCCCACCCACACCCGCCGGTTCCCGGTCACCTTATTCCCCAAGTTAGCCCTCAAGGCCTCGTTATCATCGTCATCGTCTTCTTCCTCCTCGGATCTCGATCCTTCGTCTTCGCCGGTTCTGGTATCCGGCAACGGTGCCGGGGGTGTTTTATCCGCTGCGACGCAGGCGTACGCCCCTCCGGTGTTGGTCTCTTCTGATTCGAGCTCGATTGAGGTCGATTCCGTGAAGGAGGCCGAGCTGAAGGAGAATGGGTTCAGGAGCACGAGGCGGACCAAGCTGGTCTGCACCATCGGCCCCACGACCTGCGGGTTCGAGCAGCTCGAGGCCTTGGCCGTCGGTGGCATGAATGTGGCGCGGATCAACATGTGCCACGGCACGCGCCAGTGGCACCGGAGCGTGATCGAGCGCGTCAGGAGGCTCAATGAGGAGAAAGGCTTCGCCGTCGCTATCATGATGGATACCGAAGGGAGTGAGATTCACATGGGGGATCTTGGTGGAGCTCCTTCCGCTAAAGCTGAGGTACAGAATTTTTCATTTTTCTTCGAAATTTTTCAGTACGCGGTTATGATTTTAGGTGTGAATTGTTGAAATTTCTAAGCTATTTTTAGCGATGTCGAATGTATTTGTTGAGAATCTTGATAACAGAAATATACGTAACCGAGTTTGCTAATCCTTAATGGGAAAGGAAATAAGAGAAAATGTTTCGAATTTCCATCGGTTCGTGTCTTTATTTGTGCAATTAGGAAACAATTTTTGACGTAGTTCGAATCATTCTTTGAAAAAAAAAACAAAAAAAAAACTTACCCATTACGATTCTTTTTCATTAACTAACATTAATGATTAGTAAACATGGCCTCTGTTCCATTACCGAAAGGTTTATATTTTGGATGAAAATTTGTAGCCTGAAAAACTTTGATGGTGAAACTAGTGCCAAATTTGTGCAACTATTATTGTAATTGGCTCTAATTCTTGTTGAGTGATTACAAGTTGATGATGTGGTGTAACATTTCTTGTTTTGTCTCATTAGGTTAAGTGTTTCGTAGTGGCATTGGTTGTGATTGTTTACTCTTTGTATGCAGGATGGTGAAATCTGGACCTTTAGTGTTAGAACTTTTGATTCAAATCAACCAGAGCGCACCATCAATGTTAACTATGATGGTTTTGCTGAAGGTTATTATGAGTAAACCCTCCTTTTTTTTTTTTTGGAAAGTTGTGTCCATTGTTGTGTGTGTCAAAGCATCGAGAATTCGAGCTTGCTCAGTAAATTATCAATGAAGAAAGAACTTATTTCAAGTGTCATCTTATGTGATGCAGATGTGAAAGTGGGCGATGAACTCCTTGTGGATGGTGGTATGGTGAGGTTTGAAGTGATTGAGAAGATTGGTCCAGATGTTAAGTGCAAATGTACTGATCCCGGGCTGCTGCTGCCTCGGGCTAATTTGACTTTCTGGAGGGATGGGAGTGTGGTACGAGAACGTAATGCCATGCTCCCCACAATTTCTTCTAAGGTCAGTGCTTCTTTTCCTTAGTTCCTTTAGAAATTTATAATTTTCAGTTAACAGGAAATGTATTTGGATGCGAAAAATATGTAATACAGAATTCAGTTACACCTTGTATGTACATGCTAGTTTTAATTGATTAAAAAGGCTTCCCTCCTCTCAAATGCCAATAATGCAACTCATTGCTCGTGTTCTATTTAATGAGCATGGCGAGTGTCAAGCACAAATAGGCATTGGCTAGTGTCCACATCTGCTTGATTTTAATTGTCTCTCTTTTTTCATTCAAGTTATCTATCAAAGTGGAAAGTCTTCTGACGATACTTCTTAATATGCTATTGCTAGTAAATTCCTTTGCTTATAAGTTGAATTGTCCTACAGAGTGACCATGTCATGACATTTTTTGGAAGATAAAATTTCCGGAGATATTTTTAGGATTGCTTGTAACCTAAACTGTTGTGCTTATTAAGCTCATGATTGTCTTGTAGACCTGACGTATATCTATAGAGTTTCTACTTTCTACTTTTCAGCCAGTAATTTAAGTGTTGGGTTTCCCTCACAATATCTGTGGGTTGCAATAATTTTACTCAATTAAAGATTAAAACCACAGCGCTGTCCTGTCTTTAGATTCATGATTTGAATGTTGTCTAGGCAAAGCAGATTGCTTTCACCCTTCAAAGAACAAAGAGTTCTGTAAGATTTTTATATTTTTCCCCTGCACAAAATAATTTCATGGACCAGTACAGATAAGTTAAATATACCGAAGCAGCACTTTTTTGTTCGGTGCTTGTGCATCTTCAAGCTGGTGGATTGTAATTACCACTTTTATGTTTTAGTGGTCCTAGATATTTAGCGTGTCAAATTACATGATTATTACCTAAGAAGCATTTTGTTAGTCGTATAATTGGGTCCTTTAATCTCACACTCAAGATTTCATTTGTTTAGGATTGGTTGGACATCGATTTTGGGATTGCAGAGGGTGTTGATTTTATTGCCATATCCTTTGTCAAGTCTGCTGAAGTGATCACCCATCTTAAGAGCTACATTGCTGCAAGATCTCGTGATAGGTAATTCACTCTCTCCTTTGCGGCCAGGGAAAAAAAAATCCACCATCCTTCTTCCCCTTCCCCCTTCTTAAACATGTTTTGCAAATTTTCTATATGCTGTATAGTTAAATAGTTAAGTATCAGTAGCTAATATCTTGTCTTGCGCTCCTTCCCATATCTGCATGTGCAATTGTGCATATACTCTTTGTTTCTTCAAAGTTTCTGTCATGGTACATAATCCTTTGAGGTAATGGTTTTTTCTGATCTTCCGATGCAGTGACATTGCCGTTATTGCAAAGATAGAAAGTATCGACTCATTGAAGAACTTGGAAGAGATCATTCTGGCATCGGATGGAGCTATGGTAGCAAGAGGAGATTTAGGTGCTCAGATACCATTGGAACAGGTTCCCTCGGTGCAGCAAAAGATTGTCCAACTTTGCAGGCAGCTAAATAAGCCCGTCATTGTTGCCTCTCAGTTGCTTGAATCTATGATTGAATACCCTACACCCACTAGAGCTGAAGTGGCTGATGTTTCTGAGGCAGTTAGGCAGCGAGCAGATGCTCTGATGCTCTCAGGTGAGTCAGCCATGGGCCAGTACCCCATGAAGGCATTGGCTGTTCTCAGAAGCGTTAGCGTGAGAATTGAGAAGTGGTGGAGGGAAGAGAAACGCCACGATCCGATGGAACTCCCAGACATTGGCTCTTCTTATTCTGATAATATTTCAGAGGAGATTTGCAATTCTGCCGCCAAGATGGGTAAGCATTATGATTGATAGCTTTGGAAGTTCTAGTTGTAGGGCCCTGTGTTACTTATTTTATTGTTCTATGATTTTCTTCGAATAAAATGATGTTCAATTTACCTTATAGCCATTTTGCTCCGAGAGTATTAATATAAAAGCGGGAAAATACTGAAATATCCTTTTGGTTTTACCTTTGTATTCTAAAAATACAAAATACGTACCATGAGTTTTTCAAGACAACAAAAAGTGTCATTTTTACAGTTTCTATTGGTTTTTGGAGGTACAAAATGTCGTCTCAGAGGATATATATGTGTATATTAATTTTTTTAATCTGTTTTGCAAAACTCACGGATACTTTTATTAGTTTTGCACAATACGGGTCTTTTGTATCTCTTAGAGAACTGGGTAAACTTCCTATTTCATTAAAACTCCAGGATAATTATAGAATTTTTCTTGACATCTAGGGGCTTCTATGATGGAATGGCCATAGAGTTTCTCTTGTCATGACTGTCATCTACCTCTCTAGATTCAAATGAATAACTAAGCAAGAGATATGCTCTTAGTGTCACAAAAAACGAAAGACAATTACTTTCTACAAAACATTGAAGAAAGGCTGTCTTTTCTGGTTGTTTCAACTTATAACTGATAAGTTTTCTACTTGTTATTTTGCCTCTTGCTTTCTCTGTACTTACCTACTTAAAAACTATACACTTTGATAAATCGAGATGCGTATTTTAGGCAGGAAAAAAAGAAAGGAAAAAAAATAAAAAGCGACATTCTGCATCCTAATTTAGACATGTAACACTTCACATTTTATATAGATAGCTGACATGCCTCATGGCCAGCACCTATTAGGGATAGGCCCTGTCACTTTCTCGTAAGCTTTTTGCTATGACATTCACAAAATTAGATGACATTATCTGGGTTATTAATGTGCTTTGTCCCAGGCAGAGTGGTATCTTGATATGATTTGTGTTATTTGCAGCTAATAATTTAGGGGTGGATGCACTTTTCGTCTACACAAAGACAGGGCACATGGCGTCCCTCCTGTCTCGTTCTCGACCTGATTGCCCAATATTTGCTTTCACTTCCACAACATCTGTACGAAGGCGTCTGAATCTGCAATGGGGTCTCATACCCTTTCGCCTGAGCTTCTCCGATGACATGGAAAGCAACCTGAACAAGACCTTCTCCTTGCTCAAGGCCCGGAATCTGATCAAATCGGGCGACCTTGTAATAGCTGTCTCCGACATGTTGCAGTCCATTCAGGTTATGTATGTTCCTTGAGAGCTATCAAAACTGCTGTTCTCCAGATCTATTTATTTCAACAGTTTGGTAGCTGGTGGAAAGAGATGGAAAGTTAATCAATTAGAGTTGTCAACTTTGCCTTCCTCGTCCACCCTTGGGTTCGTGCTTCAATTATTTAAATGATATGTAAACATCCATAGTGGATTTCTGGTGTGTCATGAAGTTGATCACTGTGATGCCCTTTGGATGTTTTGCAGAATGACATCTCGCTGGGCAAATAATGCATTTGAATTTATTCTGTGGTTAGATAAAACAGTTTAGCGTATGTATTTTATTGTAATATGATTGAATTTTGAAAATCCCCTTATATGAAAAAGTGGTTTGGAAATTCGACCAACTATATACTTGACAATTATGGTGTCATTTTAGTTATAATCTCCACGTGATCTAGTCCCCCACTGTAATCGCCAGGCAATGCATTTCAAGTTTTTGCTTGATTGAAAATAATAATAATAATAATAATAAGTTTAAACAAGCTCTTTAGCCTGGATGGTCGTTGTTTGTGCTTGTTTTGTTTATCGCTTATATTTTTGTTGGCCTTCTCTCAGAATAAGGTATTACCATATTCTGATATTTTATCTTAATACTTGATTTCTTAAGGGTTTAAACTTACTTTCTTGGCCATTGTTTGAGCTAAAATCATTCCAATTATCGGTGATACTTGAATGCTGATTTGTTTATATTCTTGGCCATTGTTTGAGCTAAAATCATTCCAATTACCAGTGATACTCGAATGCTGATTTGTTTATACTGTTTTAGATCAGATCAGTACAGCTATTAGAATCTAGATGAAGATGAAATGTTCGCTTGGAGTAGAGTGTATATTATGGTCTAAGCCACTTTTGCTAACAAGGATCCGAAAACGTTGAGATCCAAGGTTCGGATCCTTGTTGGCAAGAGCTTAACAGTTTCTCAAAGAGCTGAAATTGGAAATGCGTTCATGCTTCCAATTATTATTTAAAAAAAGGAGTTAGTATTAGAAATTTACTAATGCTAGGACCTCTATTTTTCACTAAATGGCTCACCGTAATCTAATAAAGACGAGGCTTTAAATTTGCTCAGCACCACAGGCATCCTTTAATATTGTTCTCATTACAAATTATACAAAATAGAGTCGTCCAAACTGTGCTCTAATGAGGTGGATTCAGTACTTTGAACGACAGGTCGTTAACGACTTATATGAGGATGAGGTGCAAATGACCAGAAGAAGAAGACGTATAATTTAAGATATGGGACTGGACGGCATGTCGTTTCGCGTATGTGATCCGAAGAAAATAACATGACATGTATTTGAGGTACTGACATAGCCAACTAGACGACACATTGGAGAAACATACAACGTATGGAACAAAATTATACAACAATTGGAGAAACATAACGACATCATGCACATATGAAGCTCAGACGAAATACTGATTGATGTATATTAGACAAGGGGCTACTAGGGGAAATGCCAGACAGCTAAAGCATAAAACGACATCTTGTACAGGGCAGGAGGTCCATATGATAAAAAACAGTACTTTTTCATGTATCATGCAGTTTTGGCTGGAAATATAATTATCTTCCATTCAAATATACTTGAGGAACCAATGAAATTACCAACAGTTAGGTCTAGGTAATTTCGATGAGTTTTCTTCGGGTGGACAGAAATAAATGAATGAGTCTCTCTCTCTAGGATATTATGAATATACATNGTGCTATTTACCACTAGATAGATGATCAATAATAAAGAAGCCTTGTGTAATGTTATTAAATTTGTTTGTTTCTCAAATTCAAAATCTCAAAAGTCTAATGTGCAGTCCTGTAGGCCTGGATTGACGCATTCAGAGAAAAGAAAAGAGAGGCAAAATAATTATCTGATAGAAAAATAAATGGATTGGGTAGAATAGAAATAGAATAGACTAATCACTTGTAATACACAGAACTCTTTTCCAGCTTTATCCACATAGCAAGTGATTCCATAATTCAGTGGGCCAGTTTTGATGCCCCAATATTGTCATTCAAACCATTTGAGAAATATTGATTGGAAAAAAAAAAGAAAAAAAAGAGAGGGTTTAAAGGGTAACCTTTTCACAAGCAATTAAGTTGGATAACCGCTTGAACCATCAAAATTTAGTGGGCATCTTCCAACCTGATCAATTTTTTTCTTCTTTTTTTGGGTGAAAGAAACTTCTAAGATTTCATCAACGGTGATTGCTGGAATGAGATTATTTATCTATTAGTTTATGCATAGGAATAGTTCTCTCTTTTATTATTTAGAGAATAGTTTTGGATGTGATACTTGATTATATTTTAGCAGAATCATTGATGGGTACACTCAATCTACCCCACAAATGGCATGTTAAATATATTACCCAAAATTAAAAAGAAAAAAAAAACCATTGATTTATTGTTGTGGACTCCTTCAACATATCTATTACATTAACTAGTTATTTAACTATTTTTTTTTAGATTAACTAATTATTTAATTATTTTTTGGTCAAAAATTCATATATAGTTAAGTTCAAAAATTTATTATTAAATGTTCAACAAAAATAAAAATTAACACAATTCATTATTGAAACTTAAAAAAAAATAAATATTTAACTACAATTTTTAAAACATTAACTTTAAAAAATTTACTTAAATTAATTTAAAAAATTAGTTATACTATCAGTTTTCTCTATACATCATCGTGAAAGAGATAATTAATGTAATTATTTTATAAATGTGAGCTAATCCTCATTTTATACATATTTATAGCATATGTATAGAAAACTCTTTGACTTGTTAAAGGAGGGAAAAAAAACGAAGAAGAACTTAAACGAGAATCCAAATTACCTCAATAGCCCCAAACAGATGAGTTCTAATGTTACGAGGGACAAAGACAAAGCCATCATTTCATATCCAGCTCTTCGATATCAAACACCTTTATGTCCTCATCAGTCATCATCTATGATTTAAATAAGTTTTTATAAGAAAAAAAGTTTTAACTCTTGTTGAGACACCAACTTTGTTATTATTGATACAAACAAAACAAGTGTATTCTTCTTCACTTACTAGACTACATTTGATATGGTAGACCTTCTCATCAAGGCCCAGTGCTCATCAGATTTCTAGATCTAGTCCAAAGATGATGCCTTCTCTGTCAACTATGATGCTCTTGATCAAGAGAGTCGGTCACCATTTGGATTGATTTGGAAAAAACCCACATTAATTAACATCATTCATGTAATCTGTTTGCTTAGTTTACGCATTAATATAAAATCCCACTAAGCACCTAGTAGAATACATTATCTTTGAAGCCCTATCAACCACGCCTAGAGAATACAGGTACTAACGAGGCAAGGCAAACCAAAGCACATCACATATACTTATGTATCTTTTTATTGTAGGTTTATGAGGTAAGAAAGATGTTGACTAGTTTGTCAGAAATTTTAGGGGTTTGGTAGGCCAACACTTGGGGTCTTGTGTGGGAAGAAAGGGCAGTGACAATTAACTATGACATTTGCCTCCTATTTTGGCTTTCAGTGGTTAAAAAGTAGATAGGTTTTCCCCTAGTGGGTTAGCTTCCCCTAATGTGGTCTTTGATTACAATGACATCCTCAAATACAAGCAATTTTTTCTAAATTGTCTTAAGGGGGTTAGGTTCGTATTGGGGTTAGGTTCGTATTGGGATTAGAGGTTGTATTAAAAGAGGAGGGTTGGGGTTGAGATTAGGCAATTTGGTTTTGCATTGATAGGCAAGCTAGGCCATTGCCTTACGATTACAAGATGAAAAGGTCTTAGAAAAACAGAAATACCAATTATTGGGTTCACCTCTCTTCTTCATCTCCAAAAAAAGAGAACATTCCCTCCTATGCTCTTCACCCCAAGATTAGCATCAACCTTACTTTAAGTTTTTCATCAAATGGTAGGCTCGCCTGGGCTTCTACAAATTTAGACTACTCAACTGTAATTTCATTGCTTAGTCATTATAAACATTTTGTTGTATTAATGTTTTACTAAAATTAAGAATTGTTTGATATGAAGATTTGGTAAAAAGTGTATGCATATCTCACTAAAGTGCACAATGCACTAAGTAAAGGAAAATGCTAAATCTATTTTGTCCTCTATTTTATTTTGTTTTACCAAGATCCCTAAAAATCCTGAGTTTATTATCTTTTCCATTTGTAGGGGATATTTCAGTCATAACAAACTTACCCCAAATCCATATTCATATTAGTTCGAATAAACATATGTTACTTATGATTTGAGCAGAGCAAATCCCTTAATGGGTCAATAAATACCGTCACCCATGATTGGATAAGCAGGTGGTTTAAAGAGCTGTGTCAAGTTTCCACATTATTTTTAATATCTTACCCAAAAGGCCAAGAAAAAATCTTGAAATGGTAGTTCATTGTTACCCGACAGTACCACTATTGAAACATTCTTCATGGCCCATCCTAGACAAAAACCTCATAAAAGACAAGCAATTGCTCTTACAAAACTCTAACCAAAACATGGTCACAACAATCACAGCTAGGTTATCCAAATCCCAAATTCTGACGATATAATAAATTGAGTAAATTAAATTTGTATTAGTGCTACCATTATTTGTGGGGTTTCTGGTCTGCACAAGGATTTGACCTCTCATCTACCAGGAAATATAAACACAAAAGAGAGGCCCACTTTATAAACCTCTTTCAACTGTAATGACTTAAAACGGAAAATGACACTCAGCTACTTTCCCCTCATACCCCACTCCTCACCCTCTTTATATGGCATGGCAATTGGCAGAGGAAAGCCTCTCTTTCATCAGATTGAAACATTTCTCCCGTTTAAGCCTATCCTGTAATGAAATTCCTCAAATTAATTTTATAGCCAAAGACTCTCTCGACTGACTCGATTGTCCATTCTGGTAAATAGTAATGTGACTCGGCAAAATAAGCAACTCCAGTGAGGAATTTGTTCATCTTTGATAATAAAATGAATAATTGCAACTAGTCACTATTGATCTCAGCGCTTTCTTTTAGTTTCAAATGACTATATGTGCATCTTGAAGCATTGATATCAATATCAAGAGGCAAAGCTGGGATTCTTGCAGTTAAATTAAGTACGTTATTTTTTTAAGTTGGACTAATTAGGTGACTAAGAAACACCTATGTAGCTAATCACAGTTGATAAAAACAATTTGGGTTATTGATAACAGAATGAATAATTGAAATTAGTCACTGCTGATCTTAACACTTTCCTTTAGTTTCAAATGAATACATGGGCATTTTGAAACATTGAGATCACTGTCAAAGGGCAAAATCGAGATTCTTCCAATTAAATTTACTTAATTAGGTGATTAAGGAACACCTATATAGCATTTCATAGTTCATATTTCATAAAAAAATTTAGATTAGAATGGCAAAATTATAGGGAACCTTGTATTTATTTTTCATGCTACACGCGAAGAAGCTACTCAAAGTGTTGCTTAGCTTGTTCAACCGTATACTACCAGCATTTTGTTTTTTTTGTTGTTGTTGATCCTTATTTTTAACTTTTTCTTAATACTAGTAAGTAGTAACAATAAAATTGAGCTGTTGACTGCATAAAGAAATTCAGAATTATATGTTTAGTATCTAAGGATTTTATAATGTCAAAACAACCCTGTATAAATGTTGGAACGGTTTCTCACCAGCCGTCTACGTGTCTCGAACTGCTGATGCTGTATTCTCCAACTGTCCACGTATCCTAACTATCCTATGATCCTCTGAACTCCAAGCAAGATCGGATAAGTGGGGATAGCTACCTGCAAAGACTCTCCGATGCTTAAGTCAGTGGTTTATCTTTGATACAGGGTAGCAATGAAAATATTTCAGTATGAATATCTATCTGTTTCTTGTTCACAGACTTTTCTACATATATCTGTTTTTTAAGCATACATTCCCCTCTCGGGAACGCATGGCTCTTATATATGTAGTCCTGAGATTGTGAACTGCGTGGCTCTCAATCTCAGGACTGAGTACCTTTCACCTCAAAATCTTTTTCAGCAGTCACGGGCCGAGATTTCGGCGATCTCCTCTGTGCTGCCGTGGCCTGATTTTCGCCGCCTCCTACGACTTCAATCTGTCAGGAATAAGATTTGGGTAAATCGCCGTTCTGTCAGGACGGCTTGTCCCTGGCATACACCTACCCAGGATCGCATTAAATACTCTGTCTGGGTCTGGAGCCGTGAGTTGTTTTCCACTGTATTCGGTCGGAAGACCCTTGGGGCTTCTGACCCTCCCAACTGTTGAGGTAAGGGCCGCTGTACCCAGATGACAGACCCTTGGGGCCTCCGACCTCCAACTGTCGAGGTTGGGGTCAGATTGGGCCAAACCGTCCGGGGTCAATGATGGACTCGGCCCTAACCTCGGACGGCCCAATGGCCGATTGTGAGATCACGTGCCATCCGCGTGGCCTTCCACATGGCATATGGCTCGGGAACGGGTCCCACAATAAATTTTCTTTCTTTTCCAAATCCATTTTGTTTACTGTCTCTCTGAGCAGAATAAATTTGTTTGCTCAAACATTTGTATAAAACTTGTGTGTTCAGACCGTTTGGCTGCTGAAAAGAAAATTCTGGATACTTTGATAGGTTTATAGGGAATAGGCTGGTTTTTAAGTACGATGATGATGATGATGATGATAATAATAATAATAATAATAAAGATTAGGGGTTCATCTCGTTAAGGATAAACATGAACAAAATCGTCCTTTGAAATTATGATTGTAGGTCCTAACTTGTGCATTTCTTAAAGTATCTCACCAAACAATAAAATTTCTTAAATATGCTACTTTTCCTCAAGTTACAGAAAGTAAATTAATTTCCATTTTTAAAGTATTTCAGTTTCCAAAAGCTAACAGCAACCCATGTTCCCTAAAGCTTTAAAGAGACAATGATGAGTCTCAAAGAAAGAAATTCAATAATTTCTTTAGACATCATCAAAAGAAGTTCAATAAAGTGACATCAATTGCCTTGCCTCATTAAAGTTCTTTATAAAAAAAAAAAAAAAAGAAAAAAGAAGACGACAGAGAACGAAATCAATTTTAATGTACAAATTAGTGATGAATCACCAAAAAAAAAAAAACTTATCTACAGGACATGATTTTGTTTCACTAATCTTGAGCTTTGGCTTTTCATAATCTAAAGCATAAAAGAAGAAAAAGTTAAAAAGCAAAATTTGACAATTGTAAACATTAATTGTAGTTTAGGCACTTAGGCCCCAGTTGATGTTTGGGGGAAAGCAGATACTGTTGTTGATTTTTGAAAACTTTGGTTACGGGTTACTTGAGGGAGAATACAGGTATTTTGCCGGCATCAATTTTCACAGCTTTGAGAAAAGAATAATCATGAAGAGAAAAAAAGGTTGTGTTCAAATTCTAGTACCATATACATTTTACCAACATGACTAAAATCAAAATAGAAGTAATAATTAAACAATAAACTCATTTATTATCTGGTGTAGAGTTTGTCCTACATTGCTAGCTAGAAGTGAGTCAGTATAATAAGTTCAACAGAAAATCCTAAAATGATTTTTCAGTCTTAACTTAAGCACCATGTGACAAACAGTTAAAACTCTCCCGCTGTTAACATCAATGGATCAACAGTTACATTGTTAATGCTAATTATGTATTTATGTATATTACGTTGTTAAGCAAAATATATAATGTATAATTTATGAATATTGAATTCCACTTAGACATCTCTTTCTCTAAATGTATTGTAGCCTAATTTCATTAAATATATGACCATGCAGGAATGCAACAAGAGAATAAGAAAAGTGCAATCTAGTGAACTAGATGATTGTTCATTTCACAAAAAATTGGGTGTCAGTGAAAGTGAATTGCAACATTGTGTTATTGTTTTCTTCTTTTCACAAAGGTGGATTTATGTGGAATATGACCAGTTTTTCAGGAACATGCATGCCATTTTCAAGTGGTATTTCAGAGTACTTCAAAATTTTGCATTCCCAAGCATTATGCTCCTTACTGCAACAATGAAGAATCATTTTCATAACATAGATCAAAGAGGTCCCAAGTCCAAAAAATTCCACCATACATCATAGAAAGACACTACTATTACTACTGGGTAATAGAAATTCAATCCCAATTCCTAAATTCTCATATTTTCATTTTCCAAAAAATGGTCTTCTGAATTTCATTAATAGGAAATTAAAAAAGAAAAAAAAANAACTCTGTATTTCTATTTGCATGTGGTACTAATTATTAAGCCTTAAGGTGCAACAGCGATAATTTTTTTCCATGTTCACGTCGTTGTTTCTAAGTTTTGTCCGTCTTTAATTGAAATTGAGATGGTATCTAAAGTCTACTTTAAAATTTTAAGTTGGTGAAGGTGTGGGAATAGGGGTAGGGTAAAAAGGACATGAGATAAAATGGGGGAATTCATTGTAGAGAAATTAAACCCATGAGCCATCAAGGTGAAAAATGCAGGCCCTCTTTTTAAGGTAGCTAGTTTGTCTTTATTCTGTATAACTTGACTAGTTGATATTTAGCCTTGTTCCCTTTTGTTTTTTTAATTATGGGATGGCTACTTCTTAGCCTAATAATGTATTCCAAATTGTGGCACAAAATTATAAGTTTGGTGTCGTTATTATGATTCTGAGGACGATTGGCCAGACATGCGTACATTTGAAGGCTCTTTCTCAGCGTAAGAATTGATTTAACCTTCTTTACCCCATAATAAAGCAGAGGTTATTTATTGTTTTTATATAATTTATTTTTGCTTTCTTTCAATTTTGATCGCTTTTGAACTTGTCTTTTAGGCAACGGACGGTCCAAGTTTGAACCACTCAACTCATCACACTGACTATAAAATGGCAAGATTACATTATTACAATATAAAGGACCGAAGTTTTATTGTAAGCTGGAAATTCTCTCTCTTTTGTTTTGGTATCGTAATCACTCCCTTGAGTGTTGGACTAGTCAAAAAGTCGAATAATGAATTAATTGGCCAAATATCTTGATATTATGAATCTGAACCGAAAAATGGTTCAATTAGGGGGTCAATAAGAGGTTGTGAGTAGAAAAATAAAATAGGAGTAATACTATAGGCACAAATTTGTTTGTCAAATTTTGATTGCTATTTTGCTAACATCACATAAAATGACTTGACAATGATAAGTCAAAGCTAGCTCCTACTTTTATTCAAAGAATTCAATGAATTAAATGACATCAAATTCAACTATTTTAGTTGAATACATTTATCCCATGTAATTTCATGGTTTAAATGAATTTCAAGGTAAATTTCAGAAAAAACAAATTTCTGAAAAAACGGCAATTTTATGAAACATAGTTATCAAGTACTCCAGAAATGTTCATTTTGTTGGAAGTTATTAATGTGTATTGTGTAATGCATAACAATTTTGATAAATAATATATACAGTGGAGTACAATTTGGGTTCTTTTTTTATTCTCTATCGACCTTTAGATTTCATTCCCTATAAATAAGAAAGCAATTATTGATAATTAATTTTAATTTAATAGTTAAACAATCAATATTATTATTTAATTCTTATTAGAATTTGTTTCAACATATTTAATAATGACGACCGTATTGAAATATAATGTTATATTAGTTTCTCCATCAATATAGATTTTAGGGGGAAAAAACTCTTATATACGTCTATTAATTACAAAAAAAAAAAGCGTCTAAATTCTAATTCTATTTTTCAAAAAAACAAAAATTATAATACCATTGTATTTTAATATATATATATTTATATATATATATATATATACACACATATAATACCATTGCCTGGTTTGATTTAGTGAGAATGAAATCAAGATAAAAGCAAAGCATAATTTGCTCCCCACAATGGAAACTAATTGATTATATTTGCACTAATAACTTCGAATGCGCTTTACCCATACACGAGTATCCCTTTTATTGGCTTTTGTCCTTTACTTGTACTACCAATATATCCATACATATAATATTAAAAAAAAAGTTGCATTTTTCACAGGCATGATAAAAATCAGTCAGCGTCACAATTGGAATTCCCCATTTTAATTATTTTTCACCGAAACCAATCAAAAAAGACAATTTACATTTTTTTTTTTTAAAAAAAAATTGCCGTACCTGATTGATGATCAAGTGAAGACCTTTTGTTTTAATGTTTATATCATTATAGCTCTGCATCATTTTTTTGCAGTTTGGGGGTCACCAAAAGAAAATTGATGATTTAATATATGTAACTCCAAATCTGCAGCAAAAAATAAAAAATATATCCAAATTATTGAGGCCGGCAATAAGCTTAGCTTTGAATCAAGTTTAAGTGGGTATTAAATGGTAATGAATAAACAAAAATTTCCTTAGCCCCAAAAGTAAGTTTTATTGCATGAATATACTAAAATGATTCATCCTAGTCAAATTCTTAGGATGTGGATACATATATGAAAATGTATTAGATCCCAATATATAAATACTGTAATTAAGCTTGTGTGCATTACACCTTTTGCTACAAAGTTTTGGTGGAGAAGTCCAAGAATTGCTTTTTATTATCATATACATAAGAAATGAATATGATAGTAAATAAATTTAAAAAAGAAAGTAGCATCAAATTGGAAGAGATTAAATCCATCCTCAACTCCTCAAAAAATTTTGAACAACCAATTATAAAACCATGTATAGTTTTATTAATTTCACTATGCATATGATTAATCAAGAAATTAGGAAATATTAAAATTAGAATGAAGATTTAAAAGATGAAGATGTAAATGGTCATAAATATAGTTGCAAATAGTTTGCTAGTAATGACACTTCTTCTCAACGTGGAGCTTACAGACTTAAATTTTTTAGTAAAAAAGATCGAAAGTTAAAATAATAAATAATTATTTATTTATAAATTATTATATTATCATTTTCATCGTGTCGCTATTCTTTTAAGAAGACATTTTTGTCATTATACATAAAAGATCATTCTAATAGTGTAAGGATCCAATGAGATTTTTAACTCCTTCCGTCCACTTTTCTCTCTTCACTTCCACAATCCCTCTTGCCAAATGAGGATTTTATCTCTTCCACCCCTCTCTATCATCTCACAAATCCAATCCAATTTTCCAAATAAAGCTTCAATATAACCAATGTAAACCAATTTCCAAATTTGATTTCTAAAGTTTGAATCTTCCATATTTTTTTTTGAAAAATTGTTATAATAATAAAATGGGTCTTGCTTGGATATATTTTTGTTTTTTATTTTATGATTTTTCTTTTTCGTCTTAAAAAAAATTATTGGATCTTCTCAAATAAATTATTATGAACATATTTACTTTTCATTTCATTAAAAAAAACAAAAAAAAAATACAGTATAAAAGTGTATCTAAGCAAACTCATAGCTTCTTTTATTTTCTTTTTTCAAAATTTTAATTTCAAGTTGTATATTAATGAGTATAATTTTCCATAAATTACCTGTTAAACGTCTTTGAAATATTAGTAGAATTATGTCCTAAAAGCTAGTAGTATTCTATAGCTGGAAAAAAAAATCTCTTTTTATCCAACTTAAAAAATAATTTATATCGCTTCTTTCACCGAATCACCAGCAGAGGAAATATAATAACAATAATAATAAAATAAGGGGAAAAAAAAAAGAAGAAGAAAACTAAAAGTGATCTTTTGCAAAATAGACTCTTTTGATAGTGTGATTTGGAAAATAGACCCATTCTATAGCTTAACCACTTTAGATTATGCTAGACATGCTTTGCCAGATTATGCTAGAGCAGCTAGACCATACTTTATATATCAATAAAACATCTACTTTGTAAAGAATTTTTTAAAAAGAGTCTATAATCTAAAACATACTATAAAAGGGTTTATTTTACCTAATTTCCCAAACTTAAAAGCTTTTTTATTTTGTTTTTTCCAAATTTCTTCTTTCAAGTACATTAATGAGAACACTAGTTTTCATAATTGGCTATTAAACGTCTTCGAAATATCTGACCAGAATTATGTATTAAAAGCTAGCGTTATTTTACTGCTAACAAAAGAAAAAAAAATTTCTCTTTTTATCCAACTTTAAGAATAATTTACTTAAAAAAAATAAATTACATCCTACCATTCACCAGTAGAGGAAATATAATAACAGTAATACTAATAATATGGGAGGAAAAAAAAAAGTAAAACTAAAAGAGTCTTTCGCAAACTTTTTTTTTTTTTAATATTGTAATTTAGATCTCATTGTTCATGCTAGATCACGCTAAACCATATTTGACATGCTTGGTATGTTATTAAAAAGTATATTTTGCTTTTAAAAAAAAAGTCTATTTAGTAAGAATTTTTATCAGAAGTGCATTTTCTAAAGCACACGGTTTATTTTTAAAAGTGGTGTTTTTGTAAATACATTTTTTACAAAAGAAAAGTTTTCCAAAAATTTTTAAGGTGGAATTTTCTAAAACAATTTTAAAAAACGATATTCATTTAAATTAATCAAACCTCAAAGTTTATTATTTATAATTTAGTTAAAAATATGAAACACATATGTCATCTTACCCTAACGTACAATAACACACTAAATATAAGATATAATTGGACTATAAAATCTTATTTTATTCTATTTAATCCAATTCAATCCAATCTAATTCTTTAAAACAATTCAATCTTATTTTACATGCTTGCCAAATAAAGTCTTTACGTGTTAATTAAAAAAGAAAATATGTTTCGTGAGGTGGAACAAGTTTAACTAATTCTACTCCTTCTCTAGTTTATTATCATAACTAGTTGTTATCCCACACTATGCTGCAGGTTGGTATTAATATTATAGAATTGTAATTGAGATTATGTATTAACTAGTGCAATGCATTTTATTTTTAAGATTATTGATACTATTTAAGTTGGATAAATATATTAATAAAATATAGAAGAAGATGTGTAAACAAACATAATAATTTTGAATTTTTAAAGTACGGCTTACTATATGAGATTGTTAATACGTATAAATTTTATATTAAAATTGTCTAAATACAATCTAGTTAAATTTAATACTTTTTAAGTGCTACTCGAATGTTTTAATATTTAGGTATTCCGTTAAGAATCACAAAAAATCGGTTTATAAATAACAAGTTTATTTAACTACAATAACCCCTGACACTTTGCCCAATACTACTTTCTTGCTAAAAATTTCTTCTTTAGTAGTGCTTACTTATATATTTTATAGCAATGCTTTATTCATTTATATTTTTTTATCATAATTTCCAATAGTAATAACAAGGTTTTATCCAATTTTATCTCTTGCCTTTTTTTTTTTTTTCCCTCCTCACAGTTGTACTATTTTCTTCCTTACAACGATAGATAGTAATAAAATGTTCTCTTTTTGGGAGGAGTTTTATGGAATATTTGTTTAAATTTGCTTTATCTAATCTAAGATTATATTTTGTCTGCGTTTTTGTGTCATAAGAGCCGCACTTATGATCATTACACCAAAAAAAAGTCCTTGTCACTTTGATGAAGGCTAAATAGAAGAAGCGTGAAGAAAGAATCTAGGAGCAATGTAGCATTTCTCAACTGAAAGGCAATGAATCATCGTAATACAGTTCAGCTTGAAAGGGAAAAAAATGCAAATAAAGAAGGTCTAAGTGTTTGTATTTTTTATTTTTTATTTTTTTTGGTGTGCTGAAGGAAGAAGGTCTAAGTTAATATGGAAAAGTTAGGACATTATGTTCATTCTTCAAACTGATTCACAAATTCTAATCAAAACTCAGTTATTCGGTGCAAAATCAGGTTATTGCTCATCAGTAATTGTTGCAAACAAATTAATAGAAGAAAAGTGGTTCAAATATTTCATAAAAGCACTTACCGTGATTACATTCGTTGCAAACCTTGACATAGAACATCATCAGCAAGAAGGAAGGCATCATGAAGAGGCGTCTGCTCGTCAGAAATGGAAAACAGGTGATCATATAGGAGTATCCAAATTTTTCTATAAGACTGCAACTTCTCAATGACCTCCCATGCCTGAAAGAAATAAGAAATGAAATTGAAACATTCTTTCCTTTTGAAAAAGAAACACACATTAAGATGCAACGTATAAAAGTTGTTTGCATTAGGGCTGTAAATTTTTTGTTTGGTCTATATTAAAACAAAGGATAATACTATGTGTACCAAAATTTATACCAAATTTTTAATACTAATACATGTGTTATCTGAGTTAGCATTATTTAATTGGTGTACTAAAACTTACCACAAATATATTAATCATATTTACCAATTGAATATTATAAATTTATATGCCATATGTGTTGGTATTAAAAATTTAGTAAAAATTTTGGTACACATATCATTATCCTAAAACAAATAAAGGACATATTACATATTAAGCCTAATTTATAGTTAGGTTTAATGTACTATAACATTAAAAAATATGTTTGTGGGATTTTGACACTTTTACTTATTTTTCAAAAAAAATTACCAAATTTATGACATTTTAAAAATAATAAAAATTCTGTACGACTTTTTAATGGCATATTTCTAAATACTTTGGGAGCTAAAAAATGTGGTAGTATTTTAATAAATAAGCCATCTTTTTTTTTTTTTTTTAACAGGAAACCACAAAGGTTTCTAGAAACCAAATTTGATTTTCCTATTAATGGAATGCCCTTTAAATCACTAGATATCTGGTTTCCTAAAAACCAATTTGGTTTCTTTTAGAGGAATGTCCTGTACGTAAGTAAATCATAAGAAACCACAAATATTTTCTGGAAATTATTGTGGTTTCTTTTTACAGAATACCCTGTATCTAAATAAATTATAAGAAACTACAAAGGTTTCTTAGAAACTATCGTAATTTCTTTTTTGCAAAATATCATGTAGCTAAGTAAATCACAGAAAAAATCATGAAGGTTTCTTAGAAATTATTGTGGTTTCCTTTAGTAGAATGCCTTATAGCTAAGTAAATTACAAGAAACTAAGAAGGTTTAGAAACTATTGTGGTTTCTATTTTGCATAATATCATGTAGCTAAGTAAATTACATAAATGTCCTACAGCTAACTAAATCACGGGAAAATATAAAGAGTTCCTAGATACTAGTTTTTTTTTTTTTTTAGCAGAATATTATATATCTTTTTAAATCACATGAAACTACAAAAGTTTCTTAGAAATCAGTTTAGTTTTCTAAACATTTGCCCCTAACAAATCAAGAAACCAATTACTTATAACTAATTTAGTTTCTTATTAAAGATTTAATGATAAGGCCATCAGTTCTCAATAGACACAATTCACATACGAGAAATGAAACTATAAATCCTAATATTATATACTTCAATCACTTGCAAATATTTTTCCCCAGTTGCAAAATACACTATTAAACTTCCTAAAGTTTTAGTACTAGTTAAAACTAATACCCTTGTAAATTGATGATGCATGCTTAAAAAATGATTAGCCAATAAAACTCATATATCAATGTAAGTTCTCTAGTAATAACTAGATATAGGGAAAAAAAAAATTATACAATGAACTCTAAATGAATTTTCATAGTATTTTAGAAGTTACAAAAATTTTATAAATATAGAAGGATGTAAAAGAAACGACAGATCTCAAGCATATTTTATAGACAAAGTTCAGATGCATAGATAAGATCATAAGCACATATGATATAAAGCTTAATCAAAATGATTTCCTATTTTGTGACGAAACTCGATGAAAAATTATGTATTTCTCATGATTCAGACTAATTTCTCTTCCAATTAAAATAAACCAATACCAACAAAGTTCATAGACAAAATCAGAGGAAAATATACTGTATAATATTTGCACTATAGTATCTAAAAAGAATCAATTAAATCTTCTCAAGCTTAAAGCATAACCAATAAATTATCTAAGTAGTTAACAGAATCCCAAATTTCCGTCCTTCTATTCAATATTTTATCTCAAATCAAACAAGACCCAGATGAAAATTCACAGTTTACGAACAAATTGGACATGCTCAACAAGTAATTACATGAAGTTGAGTTTGTTGATCTCAAAGTCGTCTTCTCCACTCTTTGATTTTCATATCGACAACTAGGTTCAAATTAAGTGGGTTGGGAAAATTGGCAGCAATGGCAATTGAGATCTGGGAGAGAACAAACAAGAGCTAAATAATAATAGAATCAATCATAATATGAAAAAAATAATAATTAAATTAAATTTTTTTAAAAAAATTTAAAAATAAAATACTAACAGAAGCAATCACTTTTTTTTTTTTATTTTCGCTCTGCTTCATGCTTAATATTTATATAGATAGCTTAATATATATATATATATATATATATATATTTGTGACAAGTATAAGATTTGTGAAAATTTGACCACTTAGTAAATACATATCGTGTATATAGAAATAAATATGTTTGCGTGTACTCGTACGTCTACTATATATATCTATATGGACTGCTATTATATTGACCGAGTTTTAGTTAGTTCTTGCTTGTATTTTTTGTTGACAAGGTTTTGAATTTTATAAGGTTTATTGGCTAAACTTAGCTTTCATTTATTAATTAGAATAATTCCGAGAAATCTTGCATTAGTATGGTACTATTAGTTATTTAACTGAATTTATTAGGGGGTTAAGAACTTAGTCACCTAAACAGATTTACGAAATTAATCCAATTCATACACCAATTCTTAAATATTTACGCGCCTATGTAAACACGGTTTCTTTTTTAGCCTACAATTTAGTCTAAGATTGGTAATTCATATTATCGTGTCGTGTTCGAGTCGACATGATACGATAATATCTAACTCGAATAGAACATGATTAACTTACGTATCAAAAACTTAAATCTGAATACGATATAATTACTATATATATAATCCGACGTGAAGTGTGTAACTTATTTAATAAATATGTTATATATCATAATACAATATATTTAATATAATTATTCAAAATTGATACAATTACTCTAATTTAACACGATTATGTACTAATTAATTCAATTCCACACATGTAAATATATTTAAAATTCATTAAAATGATATTTAAAATATTAAAATGTTACTAAATATATTATATTAATGTCATTGACACGACACGGAAACGATCCGTTTAATTAAACGTGTTACATAAGTCTTTTTTCGAATTAAGCAGGTTAATGCGAAACTCCACTTATTTATTATATTTGCGTTATACATGTTGACCCGAAATTGACACGAAAATTTAAATTAATTTGAGTGTCTCATTTATTTCGTATCGTTTTTGGTTATGTATTTGGGATGTGAAATATATAATTGAGTGATAAATATGAATCAAATTGGTAACAGTTAAACAAACAATTAAGTGAATCTTAAAACTTTATTTTTCTCATATTAGTATTTTTATTTATTATTTTGTGATTATTATTTTAATTTATTGTTTAATTAATTTTTATTTTTATTTTTTCGTTAATTTCTTATTGTTAATTTATTCGACACCTTAATCTATACTGTGATAATCGCTAGTATATTTTAAACGTAGAATGAAACAATCATATATATGTATATATATATATTTGACATTGAGCCATCATGAATATTTGAACTATAAAATTGTAAATTTTGTTAAATGTGCATATAAATATGACAAGAATTTAACGAGCCAAATTTAGAAAAATTTAGGACAATTTAACATTTTGTTTTTTTTCAAGGGATAAAATTTAATTTAAGTTGTTTATTTAAGACATAATCCAGCCATTCCAAGATTAAACTTTAGCATGTTATTTTATTTTGTAGTTATTTATTATTTTTTGAAAAATTAACACGACCGGTAAATCACACTCCAAACTTCCCCAATCTTCCCTATCCATTCCATTTCTTAAAATATTCAAAAATATTTACACGTTCGACACGACGCCTCAGGACGGTTTTCGATATCTCCGGAGTACGAGGGGCATTTGCCCGATAAATCCACCCCATGGAAGGGCATTCCAGTAATTCCACAATTCAAACGCTTCCAAATCCACACTTCCAGCAACATAGCACCCCAACCCATGATCATTCGCCTAACACGTGGCGCTTAATCACTACTTCACCGTGAGAGTCAGAGTAACTGCGTTTCCAATTCAACTTCAAACCTGCCACGTCATCAAGGATTACACTGCCACGTATTAGAACACCTGGCTTTTAGTCCAAGTCAGCACGGGCCCACTTCCATTGGTCCTATAAAATGGCCCAGCCCATTCACTCACACCAATTCACTCGCTCTCTCACTTCACTCTCTCTCTCTCTCGTCTCCAGTCTTCTTCACCTGAGAAACGAACCTCCTCCTCAGCCAAAAACCGTCTCCGATCACAACCTCACCGCCGGCGAAGAACGGTCACCGGAGAAATGAATATTCCGGCGACCTTCAGATCCATAACTGTACGCAATGCTCGAATCTCCGATCATCGCCGCCACGTTTTCCATGAAAAGCCCTGACCGGAAGCAATCTCGTTTCGCTTAATTACACTCCAAGTTATTCGAAGCTTCTTCTTCTTCTTCGCCAAAACCAAAACCTAATTACAATAACAGATACGATAATTATAGAGGAAGGTACAGCACTGATTTTCCCTTCTCTCGGTTCGTACATAAATTTTTGGTAGATTTCTCTTTTTTTTTTTTTGTAATCGGAGAAAGAAACCGAGAAATTTTCTCTTTGCCGAGAAAAATAGCTGGTAATGTAGATGATTTTTAATTTTTCACGAGTTTTGGGTGAATTTTCTGTGTTCTTGGAGTGAGTGAATTTTGAGTGGTTGCATGCAAGATTCTGAGCTCTGAATGTGGAGCAGAACTGACACAAAAGAGAAAAAAAAAAAAAAAAAGCAGCTTAGGAATTTCTAATTGGGAGGAGAAACGTTTTTGAAACGTTTCAATTTTTGGAAGTTTATTTCTTTTTCTGGGGCAAGTTTATTTCATTTTCTGGGGCACTACGCCGTTTGCGATGAAGATCCAACCCGTTGATATCGAGTCCGAGTTGGTGGTCCGAACCGATTCAGCTAAACCGGTGTTGAAATCGCGGTTCAGGAGGCTCTTCGACCGCCAGTTCCCGAGCGTACTGAAGGTTTCATCGGCGGAGAAGCCGAGTAACGGCGAGTCGACTCAGTACAAAGATGGCGGAGCTGGAGCCACTGAGTTCGAACCGAGTTCGGTCTGCTTGGACAAGATGGTTCAGAATTTCATCGAAGAGAGCCACCACAACAGCAACAGCGAGAGTCAACCGGCGAGGCCGCCGGCGGCCAAATGCGGCCGTAACCGCTGCAACTGCTTCAATGCGAATAGCAACGACAGCTCCGACGACGAATTCGACGTCTTAGGCGGCGGCTTCGGCGATTCCGTCACCTCTGGATCGTACGGCGGGGACGCCTCTGATATCCTTAAGGTATTAAGAAGAACAAACAAAAAGAAACCTGAACATTAAAAATTTTCTCACGGTTTCTCGGCAAACAAACAGAAAAATATTTATGATTTTCGTTTTTTTTTTTGGGATGCTAAAAACAGAGTTTGATTCCATGCGCGAGTGTGGCTGAGAGAAACCTCTTAGCTGATACGGCTAAGATCGTGGAGAAGAACAAAAACCACAAACGTAAAGACGATTTGATCAAGATCGTCACCGACGGACTCTCATCTAACGGCTACGATTCCTCCATCTGTAAATCCAAATGGGAGAAATCTTCTTCGTTCCCAGCTGGTACAGTCTTCGAGCCTTAAATTAAATAAATTCAACAAAAAAAAAAAGATATTTCGAGAAGAATTAAACTAAAAAAAAAATTTTGTGATTGGTTTCAGGTGAATATGAGTACATAGATGTGATAATACAAGGCGAGAGGTTGTTGTTAGACATAGATTTTAAATCAGAGTTCGAGATAGCGCGATCGACCGGTGCTTATAAAGCGATCCTTCAATCTCTGCCGTACATCTTCGTGGGGAAGCCAGATCGTTTGGGTCAGATCGTCTCCATCGTTTCGGAGGCTGCCAAACAGAGCCTCAAGAAGAAAGGAATGCACTTTCCTCCATGGAGGCAAGCCGAGTACATGCGAGCCAAGTGGCTCTCCTCTCACCACCGAAACGACGCCGTCTCCGCCGCATCAGAGAAGCTCAAGGCCGACGGCGAAGCTCGGGACGACGACGATGGGTTCACCGATTGCGGAGAATTGGAGCTGATCTTCGGTGAGAGCTCGCCGTCCGAGAACGATCCCGGCGGAGTTGCCGCCGCCGCCGCCGCTGTCGAGGAAAAATCGTCGGTGAAGGTGATGACGTGGCAGCCACCGGCGATTAAGCCGAAGAGTGTAGAGAGGGGAGCGAAGGTCGTCACCGGATTAGCTTCTCTACTCAAAGAAAAACCCTGAGAAGGGGAAAAAAATAAAAGGAAAGAAGTTTTGGATTTTATATTTTTCAAATTTTCGAAGATAAAAGAAATATGAATATATAAATAACCATATAATATAAAAAAAATCATATATAAAAAAATCAGGAGTTCGGATATAGTACACGTCTCCTTTTTCTTTTCTTTTATTTTTTCCCCCTTAAATGTATTTGCGAGGTGCATTGTGAGAATTTAAGAAACGAAAAAACAGTCTCGTGTAATAAAATAGTTAGGAAATGAAAAGAGGCAAAAATTTTCCCACCAAGCTCTACCTTATGTTTTTATTCTATAGTTTTGGGATAATTAATTAAAGAACTAAATTACTTTGAATTTTTGGAAAAAAAATAGAATAATTTAATGACAAGTTTGTTGTTGGAGTGGAGCGACCGTTTGTTGAAAGGTGAACAAAAGGAGGATGAGACTTTCCTTTCTTAAATTATTTCTCATCTTTTAATGGTCTTTAACTTTTTGAAATTCTCGTCCGTAATTATTATTATTTTTAATAATTTACTGCAACTATTTATTTTTTTAAAAAATAATTATATTTTTTTAAAAAAAGTAAAAGTAAATGGACGGTTTTTGTCGATATGGTGACATCAGAAAAGGGCTCGTGGCGTCTCGGACGCCGTGAAGTGGAGGTAATATAAGTTAAATAAACTGATAAATAAATTCATTAGAAATGCGTGATATTCTCCTTATTTAATTTTTTTTTTGGGAGTGTTGAAAATGCCTCTTTTGCAGCGACTCTTGCTGGTAAAAACTCAGTCATAAAATTCACGGCCCTAAAAGAACTCCGTTTGTGTGAGATTTTGACCGAAGGAAGAAACCTGGGTATATGCTTGAACACGTTCAAAGGATTTGTTGGATTTACAAACATTTTTTTTAATTTATTTAAAAAAAAATGAAAAAAAAAAAAATCCACTATTGATGGTGCTCTCTGCCTTCCATCTCTGTGGTTTTTCAGTCTTTTAGTGGCCCAGGTTCCAGATGGAAGTCTTACTGGTTTAGGTCATTTTTCGCACTAGGAAAAAGATTTTTCAAAGCTTATATTATGATTCAAATTTGAATAAAAAATGTTCCAAAAAAAATTAAATAAATTGAACAACAAATATTTCAAGTTTTGATCTATGGTTAAAATGAGCATTTGACAACTTTTTTTTTTTTTTTACCGTATTTTGACTTTTAGTCTTGGTGGAAATTTGTCTGTCTAAATGGTAGTGAGTGAAAACATGACATGTCACTTCAAGTCTTGGCATTAATATCAACTAGTTAATAGATTACGTAAATAATAATAATAAGAATAGTAAAGAACTCTGATAACATTTGATGTATATTTGTAGAATTTAGTTAAGCATCTGTGATGTGTTTATTTGTAAAATTTAGATAAAATTCAACGAAGCCTGAAAACAGATCCAAAATGTGTGACACATTTTGACTGGACCAACATTTGCTTTTCTTTGTTGGTTGATACCCTGCAAAACTCTAGCTTCTGAGAAACCTCTGGATCCCGATTGTCTGTCATCTAGAATTTTATAGTATATTTTTATTTTTTATTTTTTCATTTCTCTAACCGATTTACATGAACTTATCACCTAAACTATTCTTTATTTCTTATACATTTGTTAAAAAATTTTGGTTAACAATCATTGTGGTGGGACTACTCTAATCCATTATGCTGCTTAAAATATGTAACGTATTTTTATTGTAATTACCATATCTTATAATTTATGAAGTGGGTAGGGTCGGTTACAAAGCTCTCTCAACGAATAAGGGAGTTGTGGGGTCCTTTTCTTTTTTCTTAAATGGGAAAATAATAAAAATACCCTTAGCGTTTTAATGAAATGCTCCATTTATCCTTTACTTTTCATAAATAACAGAAATACCTCCCTGGATTAGCAAATTTGTATAAATTTTACATTTTTGTCTAATTTGGTCAAAATTGACATATGAAAAAAAAAAACAAAACTACACTTACTCTTAAACTTGTATCTAAACAAATGCAAAAAAAAAAAAAGGAGTTAGTGGTGCGTAAAAGGAAAAAAATGTGTATGGATAAGTCATTAAAAAAAAAAAATTACCCTTACTCTATTTTATTTTATTTTTTTTCATTTTTTCCAATTTTTAATTAATTTATTGTGTATGAATAAGACATCTTGGTCATTTGTAAAAAAAAATTCTTATTTATTTTTAATCAAGTTAGACACATGGATGAAATTTGTATTTTTTCGTTAATCTGAAGATATTTTTATTATTTATGAAAACTTAGGGGATAAATTGAGCATCTTATCAAAAAATAAAGAACATTTTTGTTATTATTTGTTCTTAAATTTTCTTTGGCTTGATGAGATTGACACAAAGGACTTCTGCAATAGGCGTTGCACAACCTTGCTTTTCACACTTTGGTGTTACACATATGAAGTCCGCTACCCAATTTTACTTTTATCACTTGGGCATAAATAAATACGTGAGAAGTTACTGAAGAGCAATTGTACTCGGCCAAAAATCTTTCTCAATTGTTTAATTTAATAATTTTTCTCATTGTTTCTTTATAAGATGCATGCCAAATTGTATCTAAATGGGAACAATCGGAGGGAAGTATTTCTCCTTTTCTGGGTTGAGAAACACAATTGAAGAAGAAAAGAAGAAAAAAGAGGGTGAGAATAAGTGGGTAGAAAAAGAAAAAGACAAAATTAAATCAATGATGTTCTATGAATAATTAGGGTATAATAAGTAGTAATTTAATTTTTAATTTTATTTAAAAGTGATATAAAAGCTAGCGTGGATAGAGTAGATTGCCACCATTTTTTTATTTAATTTTCATTAAATATTTAACATGAAAATATTAAAAGGATCATAAGATAGCAATTTTAAAAATTTGAGGACTAAAGCAAAAGATTTTTAGAATTTTAAGATCAAAACGAAACTGCATCAATAGTTTGGAAACCAAGAAAGTATTTAATATTTTTCTTTTTCTTACCCGAAAACGAAAAAAAATCTAATAATTAAAGCAAATTTGCCAGAGTTTTGATAATAATAACGCCCTTATGAAAGCAACTTTCCACCCACTCTCTATCTTTCATCTCCTTTTCTTTTGTTTTCTATTCTCTTTTTGTTTTTGTTTTCTGAATTTTTCTGAGATTGCTTGTGATGTGTAAATTTGATTTTTACTGAGCTTTGCCCATGCCATACGAAAACCAGGTAGTGGGTATTGTTCATATTTTGCAAAAAGCTGAGAAGTGATAAGGTGTAGGAGTCCACATCATTCCAATATTGGGTCTTCATTTTACTCCTCTGTATTGGATTAAAATATGCTTTTGGGTATGTGCCCTTAATAGAGCACTAATGTTGAGGAATGTACTATCCCCAGAACGGTGCGAGAGTTCATGAAAAGTCCAGACTATAGAGAACCCTTGGCTCCCCCTTATCCAATCATGATTTGACATGTCTCCCCACAATTCCCTCTTCATTCTAGCATTTATCCTTTTATGACATGTGCACAAATCTTAGGTGACATGTGGCCCTCTTAGGCCAATTCTACTTTACATCTTTTTCTCTTTTTCCTTTTTTCACTTTTTCTCCACCATTTTTTTTACGCTCTTTTTCACATTTATTTTTTCATTTTTCTTGACCTATTTTTTATATAATTTTTTTTTGCCCTTTTCTTTTTGTTTTTCAAGTATGGAGATGACTGAACAGGTGTACATATACGAGTGTTTGGATATTGTGGCCAGTAAACTATTTAAGATGGGGTTTCGTTTCATTCAAACTTTTCCATACAATTTGTGGCATAATCACTTTTATGAAAGAATAGAAGGTTCTTTTTTTTAGGTCAAGTTGAAAGATACATTAGCTTTAAAAAAGAAAAAAAAAATAGTATTCTGTTTCTATTTGTTAGTTGCACAAAAGTGCAAATGGTCTTAATGCAATTGTTCTAAGCAGAGTATAAATTAGTAAGGGCTTCAATCGCTTTTATGAGAACAGGTGACTTATTTGGATTGAACTGTTCTCGCTTGACTTTGAGCTTGAAATCAAACAAGCTCTTGTGTACCATTAAACTAAAAGATTTGTTGAATTTGACTCTTTTTTCCTCAAAATATATAAATATATAGCCTTGTACTAGTATTTACTAGCAGTCATCACTGCCATCAAAGGTGCAATGAGTCAGCTTCTCATGTCAACGTAATATTAGTCATTTATCTTCAACTTCAACCATAAGGCAGAATTAGGGTTGTGGGCCAATGAAAACTGAATGGGCCAATCATGAGACTGACTTTCAATCTGCTATTGGGCCAAGCCCCATTAGGGACAACCTTTTTTTTTTAAAGCCCTCTCTTGCCCGTCAAGAACGACCTTCTAATGTTTTCTAGACTAGAAGATTATAAGAAAGAGTGGATTAGCATATGAATTTTGTATCCTAATGGACTAAAACACATGAATTTGGTACACTGGTGTCATGAGGCTAATAAATTTTATCCATAGTGGTAAATGGTAACGAATAGTACGGCTCTGAAATTTCTTTTACCTCGAAACTCAGATGATGGTAATTTCTGAATCAAAGCATGTGATGCAATTTTGTCCAAAAAAGCTAAAAGCATAAAATAGCCTAGGTGGCGACCACAGATTTATGCAAAGAAACCCACAGCTAGAAGCAGCATTTAGTTTTGTGTTGCTTTCAAATGGAATCGTATAAATAATAATAATAATAAAACACTTACAAAATTTACGACATCATATTTTTTTGGTACCTGCTAAAAGAAGAAATTTGATTTTAATTTCTCGGTAAAATCCAATTTGTCTTTTGGAGAATACTAAAAAATTTGACAATTTTTTTTTTTTCTGATTTCACAACTTTAATGATGTGAAATTTTGGAAAAAATCATATGTTAATTTTATGTTTTTTTTTTCAGTAATAAATTAATAACTACAAACCAATGATTCGATACTAAGTCTAATTTTCTTTCCCTTCAACAATTTGCAGGATAAGTAATATTTTATTTATTTTTTCCCTGAATGGTGCATTTATTCTCCTATCCTGGGAACCAAATACGTCAAGGCCAAGGTGACAGAGCTCAATTTAACTGTCATTAATAAGTCTCTGAGGATCAAAATTACTGTTAAAGTAAGCTGAAAACAGCCCAAATCCCCATTAAATCTTCTTAACAAGACAGCTTGCTTTACCATTTGAGGAAGTATTTTCAATGCTCATAAAGAAGAAAAAAAATCAGTGAATATTCAAATTGAGCCTCTCTCTTTATCTGACTAAGATTATGTGGTTTGTAATTGTTGCAGTGTAGGAATCCAAGGCGACATAAATGAGATATAGCTCATATAATAGGACAATTCAAAATGGTCCATTACTCTTTCTCAGTGAGTGATCAAATTTTGGGCAAAGTTTTGCTTTTACTTATAAGATGAAATTGATTACTCAAAAACAGAATTCTATTTTGATTAGTATAAGAGTTACTTCTATCAATATCATGCAGGACATTTTCTATCTTCTCCTTTTTTTTAAAATCTTATTTATTACATTTAAGATGTTTCTTGTTTGGAGCAATTCTTTGGAGAATCTTACTTTAGAAGTAGAATATGCCAAAAACATAAATGTTATTTCATTCTGATTGGATTCCCACTTGGGCTATCATTATCAATTAGGTCCCTCCTTTTTCTGGTATCTGCAGAACCACATTGGTGAAAAGAGGTAACTTATTGAATTTGTTCATTGTATCATGTAAATGTCTCCTATAGGATTTTATTGGACTGTGATCAGTTAGTACTTGTTATGATTAGAAATTTGTTTGATAAAAGCCCTTTAAGTTTTAACCTCGAGAATTGTGGAAATCAGATACGAAACGGTTTGTCGTTCAAAAGGGTTAGCAAGGCCCCGGACTAAACGGTTTGTTGTTTGAAACGATTTTTATTTTTAAATTAAAATGCATACATTGTATGGGAAACATAAAATTATTAAACGACGTGTAGTTTGAGGGTCTTAACTCGTACATTGTCTAAAAAGTTGAGAATACAAACTAAAGAGATTAGACTTATTGTTCCTTCGAATAATAACCCAAATATGTATGTAAATTTTATGGTGTCTACATTATGATTTATACTACACTAAACTATGCTCTCACCTTTTTTTTTGGGTCTTAGTTTTGAACTTCATGTACAATAAGATTATTCAAAACTGAGATAAAAAAAAATAACGTAGTTCATGTTAACAAAATGTGAAATTTGTAAACTTAACAATCAAATTAAGACAGAAAAATAAAATCCAATAATTAAATCTGAAACATTTTTAAAGTAAGGACCAAATTGAATTTTGATCATATTCAGAAACAAGAAAAAAGAAAAGAAAAGAAAAATTAACCCAAATAAGAAGTTAAGACCAAATTCATTACGACCTGCCATACACAAAACGACATAGTAATGAAACGACTTGTAATTTCATGACGCATATCCTGGAAGCATCTAACTTATTGTTGGTTCATTTTTAATTTATATTTATTAAAGTCCGGTTTTGTTAAGGGTTCAATAATGGACATGAACCGATGAACCAGCGATGCGCGTGGGGCTCTCAGTAAGTTATATTCTAGGACCCACACTAATTAATAATCCTCATCAGTCAGTTGTGTTTATCCATAATATTTCTCTTAATTTGTTCATATGATAAATGACTTCCTATGAAACCAATAATCACAGTGTAGAAGTGGAACCTTGGTCTTCATCAGGCTCATCTTGTCCTTCTCCCATCACTATCTCTCACCTAACATAACCCTTTTTAAAGACCAAAAAAAAAAAAAAAAAGATAAATTGGAAGAGATAAAATCAAATTGTTTTGGATTTAAAAAAGAATTAATGGCATACCACAATAAGATCTCCTTCAACTATTGCACTTTATTTAAGATACTATATTACTATTACTTCAAAAATGTGCAATTGGGACCCCCAAAAAGTTTATTAAATTTGATCAGTAGTCTTTGCATCTGGTTCAGTAACTTTGGTAAAATATACAACTGAAAGTGGTGACAGAATCTTGGACAGTCCAAGAGATGAGGCCAACTACACTCTACATAAAGTGCCTGACCAACCTCGAACTTGTGAATGGCGCAACCCAGAATATTGTCGGTATAAATATTCTTCAATGAATACACAAAATTATTTCAATAATGCTAAGAAGGAAGTTTTCTTTTTTTTTTTTTTTTTTTTTTTTCTCTATATTGTTTTCGTAATGGTATGATTCAAAAAAATGTGTTTGCATCTGATTTATCTACCCTCTCCTGTTTTGGCGAAATCATGATGCTGTAGGAGACTTATCAGATGCATAGACATAAAAGGTTGGCTTACCAGCCCATTGCATATCTTTTATTTGCCTTGGTGTCAAATGGACCTGCCGATATTTATTATCTTCAGTTCTTATTCTACGTTTTTTATTTTAATTCTCTCACAAGTAAGTCNTGACAAGACTGAAGATATACTTGTACCAGAACTTCAACTTGTAATGCGGTGTTCTTCACTGAATTCATAATTAGAATATTTATTTATTACTATGAGGAATAAGAATCATCCAAAGACCAACGTCATTTGCGGGTGAATGCATGGCAATAAAAATGATTATATAAAAAAATGATAATTAACTAATCTTTTTAAATTTTAAATTTTAAATTTTTCTTTGTTAACCACGATTTATTAATCTAGAGCATGGAAACATACTGGTACAGACCAACTAAACCAAAGTCCAAATATATGGTTAGAATGATACCAAACACTGTACCAAACAATTATGATGGTGTACTACAATACTATATTGCACGTTACCGAAGTGCAATGTCCCAAAATCTAACCAAAACAAAAGTACAAATTTTCAGTCTAGCTCACTTGATAGATTTCAGTACTCCCAATAATCTAATTGTACTCGTATTTTATTGCATAAAATAATAGTTACAAATAATTGATTGTACTCTTAGACAAGCAACCAATCTACAAAACCAATAGTCAATCAATTACTTGGAATCAACTCACTCGAACCTAATCTAATGAAAAAAAAAAAAAAAAAACTCAATCGAACCTACTTTCAACCAATAGTTTGCCTCATTTTCTACAACCCTCGAGAGGCAAAGCATTTGCCTTATCTACACTTGTTCATGCTTTAGCTTGAACAACTAAACTTTGTGCATCATATTCTCAAGTTATTTTTTTTTTCTTTTTTCAATTTAGACACGGTAGTTAATTCGATATTTTTGTGTTGCTTAAACTTGAAGATAACAGTTAAACTTGATTGAATTTTATGTCGATCACTTCTGAAATCTTTTGCCCAACAGTTTGCTTCAAAAAATCTGTTTTTAAGAAAGTAAATTTTGACCTAATTTAGATTTACCAGACACTAATTATAGCTGAAATTATTTCATAATCACAATTATGGGTGTAAAAGCAATCCCAAATTGGTCTGCATCGTTTTCAGCTCTATTTTGCTCCCTCTCTACGTGTGTTTGGACTTTCGAAGTATTGGGCTGAATTCCATAAAACATTTAGTTCTGATTTAAAATAGAGTATTGCGTATACAACTCTAAACTGTTAGAAATTAGTTGCATTATTCCCCACGATTTTCCCGAATTATATTATTTAGCCTTCTAGGAAAACTGGTTTAGTGTTGGTGTGATTCTGTTCTTTAGTTAGCTGATCACGAGCGCAAAAGTCTTTGCGTAAACCCACCTTCAACACTAATACGGCTCCTTATTTAAAAAATAAAAAATACAAAAAAAAAACAAAAAGGCTTAACACTTAAAAAAAATAAAATAAAAGGCTCATTTTTATTGAACAAGGATATGAATACTCCAATAAAAAGAATGCCCGTGTTCATTTTGTTTTGTTTCCCATTCTTGTCAACAATATTATTGAGTTATGATGGCTGTTAAGCCTTGATAATTAGATGTCGTTGTCCAGTTAATTAGTAGGCACAACAACAAATAATATATAAATTCATAAAAAAGAAAGCAAATAATTTATTCAAGCTATAATTATGATAATTATAATGGTAGTAGTGCTAGTAGTGTAATGACAACGGAGTGATTATTGTTCTGTACTATTATTCTTTGAGATTCTTTGTGATCAGTTAGTATCTTATAGCTTTTTAATTGTTTATCCTTAATTTTCTATTGATCAATTCATTACTTATTATATAAACAAAAAGCGTGGGGTAGACGGCGCTCTATTATTTCATGTCGTTTACTCAACCAGAAATATATGTCGTTCGCTAAAACTGAAAAGATGAGAGGAACGACATGTCATTTAATTTGATTAATAGGCCACTGATCGTTCGTTCTTAGTGGAAGAGGTAAATGTCGTTTAGTAGTGTTTACCACTACGTACCAAAAAACGACATAGTTTTGTTTTGTTTTATAACGAAGGCGAAATGTTGTTCTTATTTGAATAAAAAAATAATAATAAATGTCGTTATCATTTGAAGAGGGAAATGTCGCTTTTTCTTACTAGAGTTAACTTCATGATCACCTGGAAAATGACACGTCATTAAATGAGAAAACGTGTCGCTTACAGATAGTAACATATAGTTATCCTTATTTGGACTTCGTTGCTAACAACATCAGTTACAAGAGCCTTTCGTCTTTGATCAATAACTTCATCAATTATCTCGTTTTCTTTTTTACTATTCTGAGGTCATATAATTACAGCCGGATGAAGAGTAAAAATTCGAAATATGTATAATCTCTCTACTTATTGAAATCCCTTTAGAAATCCCAAGACCATGGAATAAGAGTTGTAAGTAGGAATGTTTTTAGTTATGTGTTTTGACAATTAAGAGTTAATTATGTAAGAATTTTATGCTTTAATTTGATAAACTTAAAGCTCCCCACAAAGAGTCCATGAGTTACAAAACGCTAAGCTGATTCAAAGGTTGAAAACACCTGGGAACAGGAACAAATCACAAGAGCTGAGTATTATTTGTCCATTTTAATTTATACCATATAGTATATGGAATGTCGTTTTATTGTGAGAAGAAAAATGATATGTCCTACAGAGGGAGGTAGTAACGTGCATATCGTCTTTGTCTTATTATTATTATTATTATTTGCCTACATAAATATGGATTATATTAAACCGAAACAGAGAGATCAAAAACCTCTAGAGAAGGGAGAACCAATGTTACCAATCTACCACATTAGGAATTGCATACATATAAATTGGCTCTCTGCACAACAGTTTTTTTTGGTAGGACCTAATTGATGGAATATTTTGTATAGATCATAGTATAATCACTATTAACTTACTATATATGTTAATTAAAGTATATTAATACTATATATATTAATTAAAGTATATTAAGGACAACTAGATTTATATGTATAATTGATTTTTGTATAATATTGCATACGGGTCATAATGGGATTGACGTTTGTTCACTAACCAATAAGAGACCTATGGACTCCCTCATTCCCGAAGTCATGGCCAATCCATTGGGCCATGACACTTCTCACCACAATTGCCTATTATGACCGACCCATTGGGCCATGATACCTCTCACCACAATTGCGCTCATTTATGTCTTGTGTGGGATTGCACCACTTTGAGAGAGTGAAAGGGAGGAGGAGTGAGGAGTGCTCATAAGCCTCCTCTTGCACCCATGGATTGTTGATCTTGTAGACTTAGTGAGAGAGAAGATAATAACTCAAAGGATTTAGAAAGTTGATAAGGTAATCTTTCTCACTCTAATATTTTGATATACCTTAAATTAAATGGAAATATTGTTTATGTTATTTTTGATATTAGATGAGCACAATGTGAAATTATTTGATTAATTTGTTTTAGCAAATTTAGCTCATCAAGTTTTAGAAAACACAACAATTAGTAACAGAGCCACTTCCATTTGATTTGAGGTTGTTAAATTTAATCAGTTTATTTTTCGGATTTTCGGTTAATTTTCGTGGGTTTTATACCCATTTTTTCAAAATCCATTTTTTGACTCAAATTAACGACATGTTGAGCTTAGAAATCATAAACATGAGTTGTGAGTATTATTTTGGCTAATTTTTATGGATTTATTTGGCCATTTTCATGATTTTTTTGAAGCTTTAAAATGGTCAAAAATGGGTTTCTTAAAACTTGTTTATTTTGAACGTTTTTGGCCAAATAAATGTCATAAATTGATAGAAAATGAAATTTGGAGCAAAATCTCTTTCGAATCGTAAAAAATAGAGCACCAAAGGCCAAGAAATGGCCAGATCGGGTCGAACGGGTCCAAACTAGGTCAAACGGATCCAGCTGAAGGCCAGGGACGACTTTATACGACGTGTCGTTTAGCCTCTGTAAGGTAAAAAACGACATGTTATTTTCTTCAAAGAAGAGTGGCTGTCGTTGTACCAAAACGACATGTCACTCAATGTTATTCTTGGTTGCCGTTCATAATAGAAAACGACACATCGTTTGTTTTTGGCTTTGGGCCAAAACGACACGTCGTTTTTTGTGCCCAGATTTAAAAAACAAATGACAGTTTACCTTTTGGGTACGTGCAACGGTAGTTTCGTCCACAGTTTTTTGACATTTTGCTCCATTTTTTATTTCCTAATTATTAGTGTAATTATTTATTAATTTTTGGCCATTAGAAAATATTTTATTAAATTATCACACATATTTTGCATATTGTCTTAAATAATAAATCTCACATTTTTTGGATTAAATTAATTCTTAGGCATTTTATTTATGCATATTTAGGCCATTTTAGACCATGTCTAGTTGTATGTTAATATATTTAATTTAACATCATACATGGTATATACATATTTTGACAATTATGTCACTTTTGATTGTATGCATATTTTATCTTGTACCATATTTAGTTATATCCTAATATTTGTAAATTAATATTACACATAATTGTATGCATATTTTGTATAATTTTTATGCCTTGAATTTCCACTTGAAATTTTTTCATGTTATGTGGCATAATTGATTGTGAGATTGTGACAATCGTGAGAGTTTATGCACTCACCTATTGTGAATCTAAACTTGTCAAAATTGTCGAATATAGTTGCATCAATTATTATATTCTCACTTTTAGCCAATTTTGAGCATGTTTTTTATTCCATATTTTGTTGTCATATGTCGTATTTTATTATTAGAAAATTTATTATAAATGATAAATAATTTTTTTGGCATATTATATGGAGAATTATGAATTATTGCTTATTTTTTGTATTTTTTGTGATTATTATTACTTGACAATATAAATGCATGATTGACTATGTTTGAATTTTGTGAGAATTTGACTGAATCTGAATATTTCTATACTTGTCTGTTGTGAGTTGAGCATGTCAGAATATTGATCAACAAATTGTGATTATTATTGTTTATTTTTCCTTGATTGATCACAATTAATACTAAGGTCTATACGCACAATTAAGTTATCCTGTTGATAATTTTATTGTTTTGGTATGATGTTTAGATTGGTGAAGAAAGTGCACTGAATATCATGAACTGCACAATATTTGTTGTCTTGTCGATAGTGGATTGATGCATTTGGTTGTGGCATTTAGTGCCTTATCCTTACCTACGTACGAGTCCTTGTTTTGCTTAAGGGACTCTAGCACATAATGATTGTATTATTGATTGGATCATTGGAAAGATGAGAGGAAGAGCAAATAGCATGATCTTGTTTTTACATGCATATTAGTAATATTGCTCTTGGTATTTCCTCTAGCTATAGACAATCATTGTATCTCTGTGATTTTGACGTTGAATGGGACTATTATATTTGATGATGTAGATCTTGTATCATTTATGTTAAAGTAAATAGATTAGGCCTTGTGAGTTTGTAAAACTTCTAAAAATCCAATATTTATAATTGATTGATGCCATGAAACTCCATGATGAGTGAAAATACTTAAAGAAATGTTCTTTGATATTAATGAGGCATTTGTAGAATAATTGGTTTGTGATAGCTTTTGAGGATAATCTCGTTAAGGTTTTTTCTTGAAATCATTTATGAGAAATTTGGATATTTTTCCCTACAATGATAAGTATAACCTTCTAAGTATTTTGAATTTCACTTTTTGTGATGGTATTAGTAGAATTAAAGAACACATTGATGAGGTGTTTTCTGGTTATTATGGCTCATAGGAATTGGTATGGATTATCATCAAGTCATGATGCTCAGAAGGAGCAATTAATTAGAGATAAGACTTGATCGTTATAAGAAGTAATCGACTTAGATGAGTTGACAATAATACTTATTAAGGAAGAGGATGATATAAAGGATAGAATATCATTGATGGAGATTAAGTTCCAACTGGTCTTGGAATAACATATACACTTAGTGGTAAATATCATCTTGAAGTTGATACTTTGGAGATAGTCAGATTATAACTAGGCTTATAATATTCTTTTGCAGTTACATGTACTTGTCTACTTTTTTTTTTTTTAAAATCCTGGAGGAGCTTGTTTTTATTTTGAGTGATTGGGATATACTTTTCTTTGGAATTGAAAAGTGAATTACACTATTAATGATCCTAAATGTCTAATAGACAAAAATCTTACATATTGTGGTATAAGAATTGGATTATGATTCTAGATTTTCAAATAAGAAGATTAGTGGTAAGATTCATATGGTGTATTACAAGTTTCTCATCCAAGATTATAGTGCACATGTTTGTTGCTTCAATAATTAGTAAACTATCATGGTTATAGGAGTAAGATTGATGACTATAGGTCTTTATAGATAACTACTCCTTTTATGGTCATATTGAGCTTATTACTCTAAAAGGTCTAACTCATGGAAAATGGATTAAAGTGATCAAGTATAATTATGGTGGTTACTATGAGAGTTATAATAAGACAGAATAAAGTCTTAAACCTTTTACAAAATATTTCCAAGAATGTGATTTTAATCAATATTATGGATAATAATTGGATCACCTAGATATTATAGTATTGTAAAAGGGTATAAATCAACAATTTCTTAATATCATGTGATATTTATGAGGATTGATTTATGATGATTCATACGTGATTAGAGGATTTTGGATTTGATTATTCATCTCATACCACCATAATGATTGAGTCAGATAAAGCTGTCGATTTTATTGATGTTTCAGGTACAAATCAAGGGCAGTAGGAGATTTTATTCGATGAGGAATATTCTGTGTTATTATCTCTAATTTTCTGTTATTTCCACTGCAATTTTATGAGCCCTATGATTAACTAGAAACATATAGTCACTCGTGTTATATCCATTGATTTGGTGATATATATTGCCTCCATATGTGAATGAAGAGATATGTATCTTTTGAGGAGATCTTGGTGATTTGATATACTTGTAATATTTGGAGATTTTATATTTTATTTGTAGGAACACGATTACCTTTAATATAATAATCTGCTAGTGAGCCATTAGTAGTTTTTAGTCCTTATTGTGGATGATACATTGAATAATGAAATGAATTCCAAGTCGTTCAGAAATGTGGGTCTTAATTGATTTAGACATTGGATGGATATAAATATTTAAGACCAAGCGCAATTATAAAGTTTAAGTGAAAAGTATGAGCAAGATTTCTGGCTAAAGGTTTTAGAAAATGAGAAGAGTTGGTTATAGAGATGTTTTCTCATTAGTTTCCTCTAAAGATACCTTATTGGTTTCGTGATAGTTATTACTGTGTTGACTTGAAACTTCATTAAGTAGATATGAGAACTACTTTTTGAATGAAATTTGAGTATTTACATAGCTATACTGATTGGTTTTAAGACTATTAGTAATGAACACCTAATTTATTATTTCCATATTTTTGATTATGGATTAAAATTGGCATCAATATAATAGTGTTGAAAATTTGATGAGATTGTCACTATTAGTGTGTTTTGGAGAATGTCGTTGATCAATGTGTACATGTGAAGGTCAATGGAAGCAACTACATATTCATGATTTTATATGATATAGATATTATGCTCACATTTTAAAGATTTTGACCTAATATATGAGACAAATAAATGTTAATTAGCCATATAGATATAAAGAATCTTGGAAAAGCCTCGTATGTTCTGAGTATATAAGTTCTTAATATAGTTCTAATAGTATTTTTATTTGTCTCAAAGAATCCACATTGATCAAGTTCTTGGCATAAATCCAGTCCTAGATATTGCTATACTCACTAGAAAGTATTAATTCTAAATTGTAACAATTATGAAAGGCTAAAAATCCATTAGTTGAGAGAAGTGTCCTAGCATATCAAGTTTTAGAAAAGCACAACACTAATGTCATATTAGTTTAAATTGTTTGGAAAGTCATCTTTTTCAAATTATAANGACAAAATAACTCGACCAAATTTAAATAGTAAAAGGAGAGCCAACCAGCTTTTTTATTTTTAATTTTAAATGTGTATAATATAGAAGTATAGACATAGGTATGCATATATACACAAAATAGAAAATACTGACGATATATATATATATATATATATACACACCTTAATTTACAAGCATTTATTGGGGCTAGTAGTTTTTTTGGAAGTTATACTGCTACGATGCACTAAACCGGTTTATAAGTACCTATTTTTTCATCTCTCTCATGTTCATATAGCTTGATTTCTCAAGAAGCGTACCCCGAAAGACATAATTTGGTTGCTTAAATGGCTGAGTTATAGGGGACTTGTCTATTTAAGAAGTTTTTTGCGCTTTACTCATTATTATATAAATCCGATTCCTAAGCAAGAAATTGCTGAAACTTTTTTCTGAGGCGATATATTAATTAATGATCGAGAGTTATCGGTGTTAGATACGTCTAACACAACTTAACTCTCCATTTAGATATGATCCACTTGTGGATCCCGTCATAGGACCCACTGCAATGAAAGACTGGCACAACTGTACAGCTACTGAGAAAAGATATAGAAAAATCAGTTGGTAACTTTGAGAAATAGAAAAACCACCAAACTCAATATTCTACTACCAACAACAAATGAACAAGGGGGCCTGATCACAAAGACTTGGTACTCTTGACCCAATTTGACACAACATGACCAGCTTAATTAGCTTTCATTCCTTGCCATCAGCAGCACGTAGAGAACCCAATTGAACTGGTGCCTGAGTTCCCACCACCTTTGAGGACCCATAAACTGACAAATCAACACCTTCACCTTTCTCTTTCTCAATCTGTTCCTTTATCCAAAAGTATGTAACTCTCAGCCCATCCTGTAAAGTTCAAATATAGATAAGACTAAGGTCAGTGTATCAGCATTTTCTAAGTGCTTTGACTCAACAGATTTGATTACTCTTCAATGTACCTTCAACTTCATAGTAGGGGACCAGCCAAGCTTTTCTTTAATCAGAGTGTTGTCCGAGTTTCGGCCGCGGACACCCTCGGGGCCAGGAATGTGATGGATGGGGAGGTTCTTGTTCTCAAAGCTGAGGACAATCTCAGCCATTTCATTCATGCTAACCATCTCATCACTTCCAATGTTTACTGGCTCCCGGAAGTCAGACTTTGTCAATCTACATAGAGTTCAAACATTAAGAATCAACCAAAAGAAAGCTCCAACATGTGTATCTAGCTAAGGAGATAAATCTACCGCGAACTGACAAAAATCATGATCCGGGTGTCCATCTCTTTTTGTTGGAGGTATGAAAGCATCAGTAATTGACAGTTAAAACTAAGATGCAATAATGAGAAATTTACACGTGGATAGTGTTTTTATCTCAATTGTGGTATATAACAACGCTCTTTTAACCTTGCAAAACAAGTTAATTTGGTAAAGGAACCTAGATTTCCAAAATGTAACACATCTAAGAAAATCTCAGGGATAATAGATATACATTCAACAGTCAATGTGGTAACTACCTCAGGACACCTTCCACACATTCATCAATGAAGGTGAAAGACCGAGTTTGAAGCCCATCTCCCCACATCTCAAACTTATGAGTGGAAGTAAGGGCTTTTCTACAGAAAGCGGCTGGAGCCTTCTCTCTCCCGCCTGCAAAAACAACATTTCAAAACTCTTTAAGTACCAATGAAAGTATGTGTTTCTACTTTCTTGTCATACAAGTATTATTAGCTGACCTTTCCAAGTTCCAAAAGGTCCATATATGTTATGGAACCGTCCAATTCGACATTCGATGCCGAAGTCCTTGTTATAGTGCTTGCATAGTTCTTCCGTCGCTAGCTTCTCCAAGCCATAAGCATCTTGAGGCTATTGCAGGAGCAATAATTCATAGATATGTAAGCGTTTCAAAAATTTGAAAGTAACTGAGAAATTGTGCATAAGTATTGGATTTTGGAAGGAGAAACCTCTGCAGGCCAAGCATCAGACTCCTTCAAGCTCACATTAGTATCCAACTGTTTGAATTCAGGGTATATACAAGCACTAGAGGCATAAAAAAACCTGAAAACCATGGTGTCACAGAGCAAATAATCACATAAAGTGAGCATAGTGTGTACATATATTTTCGTCCAATTCCTTTATACTCCAACAATACTATAGACAAAAACAATAAAATTGACAAGAATTAGAATTGGAAGAGGATTTGTAAAACCAATATTCGATTCATTGAATGATATTGTAACTACCAAGTTATTCCAAGACTTGAAATACATATATTTAGTTTGAATCCACAATTGGTAATTTAAAATTGCCAAAGTAACCCAAGAAAACTCAACTACTGCATCTAGTTTCTACTGAATTTCAAGAAGTGACAACTCCATCCTTCTAAGAGAAGTGAGATTGTTGCGCATAACGGCATAAGGCTAAATTTTCAGTATCTACTACAGGGTAGGTTTATAGGATACAGAGGATATACATAGATAATTAGAGAATCCAATTTAAAAGAAGAAGATTAATTTGGTGGAAAAATAAGTACCTCTTTACTCCATTGATTCTTGCAGCCTCAAGCGCATTAAAGCTGATCATTGTATTGTTATACATGATTACCGAATGGTTCGACTGAATAAAACCCATGCCTCCCATGTCCGCAGCAAGGTTGAATACATGGTCAACACCATTAGTAACCTTTAAACAGTTATCCATCAGTCTAAGATCAACAAGATGGAACTCATGGCAAAACATGTCCTCTGTCATGTGCTCATTTTTCTTCCAATCCGAAGCTATTATGTAATGTCCTTCACTCTTAAGTCTCCTAGCAATGTGTGAGGCGATGAAACCACCAGCTCCGGTTATGGAAATTCGAAGCTTTTCGGATGGCCAGTAGGGCTCCCTTTCAAGGTTCTCATAGATGTATTCTCCATAGGCAGTTCCCATTCTACAACAATAGGATTCAAGGGAAATATGAGCTGTTAAAATGAAGTTCTTACTATGTATGCACAAGTGTAACAAACAATCAATAGATGGAGTTTGATATTTGAACAAACCATAGACTAGTAAATAAGTTATGCAACGTAGTAATTGAAAATGCGGAGCCAAAGCTCATGAATCTTAAGGTCCATTTGGTTCTAGAAAGAAAGAAACAAAATAAGAGGAAAGACTCCTTTTGAATAAGCCAAATTACTCGATCATCTCTTGTTAAACAGATAGAGAGAGAGAAAGGGGGGGGGGGGGGGGGGGGGGGGGGGGGGGGGAGGGGGGGGGGGGGGGGGGGGGGGGGGGGGGGGGGGGGGGGGGGGGGGGGGGGGGGGGGAGGGGGGGGGGGGGGGGGGGGGGGGGGGGGGGGGGGGAAGAAAGGTAGCACGACTAATTGTATGGAACGATTATGCAAAACCCAAAACCTTAGTAATATAAAGGTTTAAACAATAGGGGAGAATATATTTGTTAGAATATCTCTATTCCGTGTACAAATCAACCGTTAATTAAAAAAAAAAAAAAGAAAAAATCGAAAGGAAAAAAAAAAAGAGTTATGTTAGTAGCTTATTGTGCATATATGAGAAATATAATTCTTTCTTTTCTCTATAATAGAATCATTAAGAAATACTGAAAAATTAAATTAACAGATAAATAAAGAGAACTGTGAGAGCATTAAAAGAAAAGCCACAATGAAAGTGAAACAGAGCATCCATGGTAATCAAAACATGAAACACAAAACATAAAACAGATATTATAATAAGAGCCCAATTGTAAAAATAACTCAAATAACAACTCTCTTTAATTTCAAGACAATTCCATGAACAAAATTAACGTTGTCGGATAAGGATAAATATAATAAAAGCAGAACAACACAGAAAAAAAAAAAAAAGAAACTTATAATAATAATAATAATTATTCAAAAAAAATGATAATGATAATAACTGCATACCCGGAAACTGGTTTATATGAAACAAAGCTTGATTACAGTCGTCAATAAATTGAGAATTTGAGATAGTTTGAAACGGAAGAGGGCACTAAAGATTATGAACAGATCTCAACTTGGAAACCTTGGAGGTAGAGCAGTTATATAGAATAGCAGAGCTGAATTATAGTCTGTTCGTACTATTTCATTTTCCACTTTTTTTTTTTCAAAAAATATATATATATATATATATTCCTACCTCTTTATTAATTTATTTAATAAATTTAATATATTTTACTAGGTTACTAATTTTGCGGAATATTCATCGAATTAGTGGGAAGCCAACTAAAAGTGCTTTTGGGGAGGGCCAGGAGACAAAGTGAAATATGTTTTAACATTTTTTTTTTTCAATATTCCCACTTGAGGTGTATGTGGGTTATCACTATTATTTAAAAAAAAAGTTAATATATGAGATCAACAATATTCGCATAAAAAATACCATATTTATCACAAAAAATGATATACACTAGAAGATGAGTTTTGTGCTTTTTGCTAAACTATCACGTTAACACATAAAAGTTTTGGGCTTACTTGCATTCATTTTCATTTTTTTAAACAAAAAAATATAATTTTTTTTGAAAGTTTACTTGGCAGTTTTGTTTTTTTTTTTTTAAAATATATTTCAAAGACAAAAGAATATACAAATATTTGTATATAAATGTATATATATGTATATATATACGTACACAAATACAAATTTATAGGATTTTCTCACTCGTTATTTGCATTTTTTTATTTAAAACAAGGATTGAAATAAAATTTACTAAGTATGGTTTTTGTTTTTCAAAATTAAAAACCAAAACAAAACTTTTACTTCTATTTTTAATTTATTTAAACAAAAAATAGAAGTAAATACAAACAAGCCATTTACTTTTAACTAAAGGTACACTTTCTCATAATCAATGACTCGCTCTGATTCCGAAGCTAATGTAGACAAACACAACAAGCCACTTTCTAGCGGAATTTTTGCTAACGAAAAATGAAGCTTTCTTTCTTTCTTTTTTTTTTTTTTTTTCCAATAATCTCTAGCCAAGAACGTAACACGAGTCTTTTTTTTGGGTCAATCATGAATAATTGTTTATTCAATCATGGAAATTGAAATCCTTTTTATGATTTTATGGATATAATATATGTACACATAAATTTTTGACGTGAGGCAATTCTTGTGACAGGTTTTGCCGCCATAATTTGCTTTAATCTTTTATTTAACCTTGTACTCTTACAATGTTACTAAAACCTGGTAAGAAAATCTTACTATTATGAATGCTTCACTTCAATATGTGATTCCTGCAAGACCTATTTCTTGATTGAATAATACTACATAACTCGACAAATTATAAAGAAAAAAAAAAGAAAATAACTTAATTGATGGGGCATAATATAATCAGTTAATATGTGCAGACATCTTTTTAGCTCACTTATAAAGTTACATCAAACAAATTTCAAAATTTTTAGCTCTGGTGCTAAATGTCAATAAAAATATGTCTCACATATTTAATTTCGTATATAGAATTCACATTTGTAGTAGTATATAGTGCGAAGTATGAGGAATGTGAATGAATACTTCTAATTACGGATAGATAATTATCTTAGCTACCCACTAGGCTAATAAATTTTTGTTTTTTATGTTTTTGTTTTTTTTTTAAAAAAAAATCTTCGAAGGCTCTATTCACATGTGGTTTCATTTTAAACGCAATGTACATGACTATATTCAATAATGATTGGGCAACTACTTACTCTTCCTCCTCCCTTGAAAGGCTGCCACTTACCTAATAATTCACAATTAATAACTATATTGTCTTTGTTTCAATTCACGTGTGTTTTTATTTTAAAAAGCAACTTGTTATTATTAGTATATTCAATAACGTTTTTTTTTTCTTTTTTTCTTTTCGATATTGATATTCAATAATGAGTATCCAACATTTTCGAATCTTTGACTAAGTAATCACAGAAATTGAGATAGAGTACAACCAAAACTAGGTAGGACCTAATATGGAGAATAAGGCAGTGATACTGACAAGATACCACAAGAAAATTACCATAATTCAGAATGTTAGACTGTCAAGTTGATAAATTTAGCACGTATTTTTTTTTTTGGCCTGTACTCTAATACTAACATGCCAAAAAAATTATCATTTGTATTTAAATACTATTTTTTATTAACTAAAGGTGTTTTCATCTCATTAATTATTATATTATCCAACCATGTTACTATTATTTATTTAAAGCTAATACTAAATGATCCACGTCATTTGGAGGCGAATATTTTTTTTTTTCGCCCAAATACTAAAATTTGGTAACATCATTAGAAATGGATATAGATAGAAGATACGTGTACTCTTTGCATTAAAAAAAAAAATATGTTGTCACTACCAAGTACTCTTTATCTTGTTTTCTACTAGCATTTTTTATTTTTGAGAAATAACATTTAAAAACATCGTTGTCCATTGTACGGTTTATTTTATTTAACTTTCACCAACCATCCTCACTACCTACAATTGCTACGGAACCTACCTATTTTTCTTTTCTTTTTAGCCACTTTTATTCGACTTTTCCTACGCCAGTTATTATTAAATAAGTGCAAAATCAACTTTATTTTTTCTTGAAAAAGTATCCTACGTAATTGTCCTTGAAATTTACAATCCAATTGAAAATTAATGTGCTGGATTTAAAATCTATATGATGCGTCCCTAGATACAGAAAAGTATTGTGTGTCAATGGAGTAGTTAGATTAGAAATTCGTCTCTCAAAAGAAAGGGTCCACTGTTTTTAGATTATTCAGCAAGCAACGTTGTTAAAGTTCAATTACAGCATTAAAAATAAAACTAAATAAAATGAAATAAATAAACCGTCCAACCATGCATGTTAAAACACTAGTTCTATCTATATTGCCCTTCTTTTTTTTTTTTGCTTGTGGATAACCTGGAAAGTAGAAAAAAAATATTGACGAAGACTGGCTTTACAATAAAATAATCTACGATAAATTTGGGAGTTGATATTATGTAGTCTTTTTCATAAACAACAATAGCATTATCCACTATGGTCGTTCAAAACGCTGACCAAAAAAAAAAAAAAAAATCATCATGGTATAATGGGCTTCATTATGGTTTATATGTGCAGTACTTGGGCCAGCAAAAGCACTTGTCTAAGAATCCCAAATAAACACCAAATTACGTGTATGGATTGCATTATTATCGGAGAAGGAGAATACTAAGGACATTTTTTTGACACTTTCTGCTCTTTTTCTATCGAGTGACACGGTATTCACTAAAAATCATATTTTTTTTACAACAAAATAAATCATTGTTTACATGAATTATTACAGGTTTGTCGTTCAAATTTTTTTACGTTTTTCAATTATTTGTTTTTTTCCCCTCCTAAATCTTTAGCCATTTAGATTATTCTTTTTTAATTTTTTCCAGGTTTTTTGATTTCCTAAATCCTAATATTTTCTAATTATATTCCATTTTTTTCCTCCTAATAACTTTATGTATTTTGCATTTTTTTACATACATGTTTTTTTTCCCTTTTTTTTTTTACCATTTTCTAAGCAACAAATAGGGAATCCAATTAAAAAAAAGTGAAAGACAACAAACTAAAAAAAAAAATAGCAAATCCAAGCAAGAAAATTGAAAAAAATAAACACACACACGCAAGCATTTTACCTTCTCTTTAGGATAATGTTTTTCAATTCAATCAATAATATCCTAAATAGAAGGCAAACCTACTGCCCATATTCATATTTTGTACGATATTAATTTCTCACAAAATAAAAAATATTTTTATTTAAAATAATTATAAAATTCTCAAAATACTATTACATGATTTCAGAAAAATAACACTTCAAAATGTGTTATTTTCTAAAATCTTATATAACACATCAAATCGTATGCAGTTTGATATGTTATTTTCTAAAATTATATAATAGTACTTTGAGAATTTTATAATTATTTTAAATAAAATATTTTTTATTTTGTGAGAAATTAATATTATACAAAATATGAAATTGGATAGTAGGTTTATCTTCTATTCAAGATATAATAAAAGGTAAAATGCTTGTGTTTGTGTGTGTGTTTTTTTTTTCAATTTCTTGCTTGGTTTTGCTGATTTTTTTAGTTTGTTGTCTTTCACTTTTCTTAATTAGATTCCTGTTTTTTTTTTTTTTTTGGAAAATTGGGATATTCTTATTGCTATGGATTTGCAATTACATATTTTGAAATAAAATATAGACATGAGTCACTCCACACTCTACCCATTAAAGAGCGAATTGCAAAAGATGCTAGATCATGGTCACCATATTCTTAGAATGGGAAATATGGTGATAAGAACCATAACCAGCACAGTCAATAAAAAACTTAACATCCTTGACAATAGAAGCTACAGCAAAGCAAGGATTAGGGTGATTAATAACCTGAATAGCCTCAAAGAATTCGACTCAATTGTATGAACGGGACAACTAAACTCAATCGCTTAGGCGGATTCCTTCATGGATGGCAAGCAACTCTGCAGTGACTACATCATTGAAACCACCCATTAACTTTAGAGCCCAACAAGTCAAGACTATAACCTCAATGTCTCGAATTGTCCTACTAACACTAATAACACTGCTTCTTCTATAAATAAGGCATCAACATTAAGTTTTAACTCGCCCTCTGCTGGATGAGACTAACCAGTATTACTTGGAATTAAAGGAACTGAGGTAGATACCTCAGTCCGAGTCCTACCTCAGTCTGAGTCTTAGAAACCTAAAATCCCATCAGATAATGTTGAGCCCAATCAAGAAGATCAATAACATCTCTTATCACCCCATTGAACAACATATTATTACGTTTATTCTAGATAGACCACAGCACAACACAGATTAACTCAAAAGCATTCTTCGTCAACATGCGAGACAAACCAAAGAGGATATCCACCATTGAAGAAGATCAATAATGACATAAGAAATCCTAGCACCGTAATGAGGTCCACAAACTTAAAAGGTGATCATAGAAGAAGAAGCAATGAAGGATTGCCTCTGGCTCTATCTTACAACTACATCACCAAGGATCAACAAGAATGTTTCGTTTGACCAAATTAGTAGAGATAGGAAGACCCTCGTAGAAAAGATGCCAAACAAAAATCTTCACTTTAGTAGGAACATTGCAATTCCAGACTCGGTTCCACCACCTCTTTATTGCCTCAGTATTGGAGAACTAGAAATAGAATGATTATAAAGAGCAGCATGATAACCAGACTCAACTACTGAATATTCATCATTTTTTCCATAGTGCCAAATCAGAGAATCTTGAGTAGAGGTAAGACTCAAGGGGATAGAAATTATACTGTCCCAATCCACAGGGTAAAAATACCAATATATGAGGTCCAAATTCCTCTGTCCTGGCTGAGCAATTAGATCCGACACACGGAGATCATTCCCAAAGGCTGGTGTAATAGGCTTAAAAAAGGACGAAGTTTGAAGCCATGGGCCATGGGCCATGGAAGGAACGGATTGATCCACCATCTCCAACACGCCAACGAAGTCCTTTTAAGAAAAAAGAACGATCCCAGAGGATACTCTTCCAAAACCATGAGCTACCATTCTTGTTAGGAGCATCCAAGAAATTAAAAGAAAAGAAGTACTTACTTTTGAGTACACATGCAGCCAAGGAACTAGGATGTTGAAGGAGTCTCCAAGATTGTTTAGCAATCAAAGATTGGTTAAAAATGCCAATATCTCGAAACCCAAACCCTCTTGCTGATTTTGGCTTGCAAATAGTATCCCATTTAATCTAAGGAATTTTTCTCTTACCATCATTCGTGCCCCACCAGAAATTAAGAAAAATGGATCTTATCTCTTGACATAAACCATCAGGTAACTTGAAAAATACTCATCAGATAAGTAGGTATAGCCTGAAGTACCACTTTGATGAGACTTTCTCTACCCCCTGCAAAAAAAGTCCTCTTTGCCAGCTTTGTGTTCTTTTACGGACTCTTTCAATAATGTGCTCAAAGGTTCTTCGCTTGTTCCTACCCACTACCGTGGGAAGTCTAAGATATCGGTCATGGGAATTAATTGAATCAAGCTTCAACAAATGAAGGATAGTTTTAGTGGTGGACTCATTCGTATTTGGGCTTAGAGTGATAGCAAATTTCTCCAAATTTATCTTTTGGCTCGAAGCAGATTCATACCAATTAAAAATCCTCTAGAGAGATTCTGCATCTTCAACTTTAGCTCTAGTAAATACAAGGCTATCGTCAACAAAGAATAAGTGACCTATGTGAGGACTATTCTTGGCAAGAGAAAGCTTCTGCACACAAGAGGAAAAAGTATCGGGATAACGAACATCCTTGGCAGAGACCTCGAGATGGTATAATATGGTCTTCAGCTTTACCATTCAAAATCACCAAAAATGAAGAAGTAGAAATACAGTCCATAACCTTGTTGACCCATGAATTGATAAAACCCATACGAGTCATGCAAGAAGCTCCACTCTACCCTGTCATAAGCTTTGCTCATATCTAGTTTAAGCGCCATGAATCCCTTGTTTCCATTGGACCGACGACACAGAGAGTGCAGATTCTTAAAAGTAATAATAATATTATCTGATATTAATCGTCCAGGCACGAAAACACTTTGATTCTTAGAGATCAGAGTAGATAACACCACCTTCATTCTATTTGCCAATGTCTTTGTAATAATTTTGTAAATAACATTACAAAGACTGATTAGTCTATAATCAGACACAAATTCTGGGTCTTTCTTCTTAGGGACAAGAACAAGATAATTGAGTTAAGGGATCGAATTGATGAGCCATCATTGAGAACACTCAAGCAAACTCGACAAACACTGATTAATATTGCATGAAAACCATCAGGACCTGGTGCTTTTGTTCCTGCTATTTGAAATAGAGCTTCTTTAATATCATCTGGAGTAAAAGGCGAATCCAGAAATTCCACCATATCAAGAGATATAGAACTGTGAACAGCATCAGTTACTCTGTATATTCACTATGGTAGGTTGAGTAGAAAGAAAAATAGAACCAAAGTAGTCTTCAATGATCTTTACCAACTCATCCTTCTCTTCTTTCCAGCTTCTAGAACTATCTTTGAGGTGTTTAATACTGTTCTTTTTTCTTCTACTAGAAGCTTTCGAGTGAAAATACTTGGTATTTCGGTCACCCGATTTCAACCACTCTGCCTGAGATCTCTGTCTCCAATGCATCTCTTCCTTATTCAATAAATCTTCTAGCTTATTCTCAAGTAAACGAATTGCATCAATCTTTTAAGCCACATCACATCTCTTGTACAACCCAAAAATCTTCTTTTGTAGCTTCTAGACTGATTTCGTTAAAGAATCAAAATTTTGAGAGCTCTAAGCTTTAAGAGATTCACCACAACGACCAATTCTTGATTGAAAATCAGAAATATGATTATTCGCCAACTCACCACTCATCCAGGCCTGTGCCACTTGTTCCCTACACCCATCTTCTTTGAGTCAGTAAAGTTCAAATCTGAAGTTGTTATATTCGAAAATGCTCCAGATAAGTAGGCTCTCTGTCTAACATTAATACCATAGAACAATGGTCCGATGATACAAAATCTCCATGTACGATTGAGGACTCCAAAAAGATATCATGCCAATCATAAGAACAGACAAAATGAAAAGGAGAGAGAGAGAAATTGGGGAAGTGAAAGGCATAAATCGGTAAACTAAATTGATAAATAATAAAAAACCGAACATTTTTAGAAACGACAAAAGTAGATGGCAAGGAATCCTATACTCGAAACCGTAGGAGAGCCTAGAGAGAACGAGAGAGACACTTTTTTTTTTTTTGGTCGCAATTATTCCAAGTAATTAGATTCCTTGTTTGTTGCTTAGAAAAGGTAGAATTCTAGAGGTTTGAACTTTCTACTATGTCTTTCAATCAATAACAACAACTTAATTGAATTTTTTTTTTTTTGGTTTTTAAGCAAAGAATTATAAATTAACTCTAGTTACTTTCTTGAGTATCGAGTGAAAAATATTCTTAAATTCTAATTTCAATACCTCTAATTTCAATACCTCTATTCGAAATTAAGGAAACAAGAGTTCATTAAGTTTTATAATTCTTTATAAAAAGTTTCGAAAGATTGATTGGTTTTTTCAAACTCTACGATATCATAGATTATGTTATTTTTTAATTATATCTAGAATTCCCTCTCTCAAATACAAATCATCCTAATAGTGACTAATTAATTGAGAAACAATAAGAGCAAAACATCACAAATAAACTCATAAAAAAATTCATAAAATTGAGATTAACAATCAAGATATAGTTTCAAGTATAGGTTATATAATTCATCTAGACAAAATAATTTGTTCATAATGAAAAAGAACAAAAACAAACGAACAAACGTCAATATCAAGAAAAAAAAAGATAAAAAGGAAGAACTCTTTTTAGTTGGATGAGAATCTATTCACATGTTCTTCATCTTTCTTTGTCCTAGAGAGCAGTCCCAAAATCTCAGAAAAATATTCCCCAAAGTCCCATTCTCGGATCCTAAAAGAATATATTTATATCCCTTGGCGGCTAGGTCAAATTTGACAAAAGATATCCAGAACATGTGATAGCGCCATGGCACCCGGTTAAGAGTGCTGCAGCCCTCAAGAAAGCAAACGGATTGTAAAGGGCCAAGCATTGCCCCGCTTGCCTAACTTCTTGAAAGCATTGCGACACTGGTTCTAGGGACCAGCTGTAGTGCCCAACAAATGGTGTTGCAGCATCAATGTTGTTAGTTGCTAGGGTTTTTAGATGAACGGTTCTATGACACCCCTTAGGCGGTATTGCAGCACCCGTCTCTCTGCCTAGCTGTCTTCCTTAAATACATTTGAGCATCTTTTTGCCATTAACCATCATCGTAACATTTGAATTTTTTTCTCTTGCACAAGAGTTATTAATATGCTTTCAAGAACTTAGCAAGCCTCAAAGTTTCAACAAAAATAATATAAAATACACAAATGCTCTCGAGAACCAATAAAGCACTAAGCTTATGGAGGGGATATATGGAGTGCATAATTTAAACTTAGGAGTTACTTACTCAAGTAACTCAACTTTTAGCTCATTTTTTTTCTGCTCATATTCAGTGAAGGGATTGCCTAAAAGATGACTTATTAGTGGTAACTGTGGTGCATGGTTCAAAGAGAGAAATTTGTTCATCTTAATTGAGAAAATATAAAAACTCAAAAAGTTGATTGTCATGAATTTATTAGATTAGAATTTAAATTATATAGTATTTATTTTGAATATTTGTAAACTTAGAAGAATTATTGAGTTACATAATTTAATTACTCTTTATCTTGATGGATTATAGATAGATACATTGTATGTTTATAAAGTTTTACCTTATAAGAATGCGGCTCATGTCCTCGAGAGTAAAGAGTGACAATTCTTATAGTGCAAAAAACACATTAAGCAAAATAAAAATAAATAAAGAGTCGAAGCCGTAAATGTAATTTAAAATGGATAACAATGGATTCTTTCTGTTTATAAACCTTTTAACAGGTTGCTTCAAAACAATAATATATATATATATATATATATATATATATATATAACCTACTTACTTTGTTATATGAAAGAGAGATGGGCAAGAAAGCAATAATAAGAAATTTTAAAATTTCAAAAATATTATTTATATGTAATTGAAAAGTCGGATGAGAGAAATTAAAAAAAAAAAAAAAAAAAGAAAACAAGGTTGTGAGCAAATTAAAGGAAAAGTAATGGAAAAAAAAACTTATACTTTAAATCCAAAACCATGGTAAGCAAATTATCTCTTCTATTATGAATTTTATTTCTTATTTTTAAATAGTTCTTTCTACCATTGTTTTATAATCCTGTGTTTGAATTTCTGAGAATATGTCAAAGAAAAAAGATTAATGAGACTAATTTAGCATTTATATCAATTCATTAAAACGCGTGAGTGCAGTTTTAATATACTTACAAGATTATCTAAGGTATTATTTTGATTTTTTTGTGATTTTGCAAAAAAAAAAAAAATTATGTTACACCCACTAAGTTTTGATCCTAGCTCCAGGACTATCGGTGTGAATATTAAGTATAGCTACTAGAAGGAAAAATGGGTGAATAGCAAATGGTTGGAGAAATTTCAATAAATACGCTCCGCATGTGCACCAACTATAACCGTATGCCTCCTTCAATAAATGTTCAAAATATATAACTTTGGGACAAAATTTTCTTAAAAGTATAGTTTTATTAATATTAAAAAAAACACTTAAAAACTCTCGAAAGAAAAAGAAAGAGAAATTCAAACGTTCACTTTGCTATGATCTGTGCCTGTCTTATCTCTTTGTATAAATTTTTCTTATAATCTCTCGCGCACTTAAAATCTCTCAATTTTCTCTCTCGCTCATTTCTCTCGTTCACGATTAAGAGATTTCTATGTTTAAATATCATGAGTATAATTTAAAATAATTTGTGTTTAAGTTTTGAGAAGTTCTACGATAGATTCCAAATTAAAAATTAAATTTCGATCAATTTATGCGAATTTTTGAAAATTCAGATGGTCTTTTATGACGAATATCAAAAATTTCGATATTAATTCGATGTCCACGCAATGCTAATTTGATTATTATATAGAGTGCGTTTGGTAGAAGATTCGAATTTTATTCTTCAAGTTCAGGAATAACTTTCATGTAGAAAGTTAGAAGGATAAATAATTTATCCTTCCAACTTTATATATAAAAGTTGTTTCTGGATTTGAATAATAGAATTCAAATCCTGTACCAAATGCATCCATAGTAATTTTTTAAATTTCATTATAAAAATATTTTTTATCGAAATGCATTGAAATTTATCGAATTGGCATTGAAATTTTTTATGCATTTTCAAATGGGCATCGAATTAATGTCAAAACTTATTGAAATTTCAACATTCGTCAAGAAGGACGTCTAAATTTTTAGAAACTCGTAGAAATTGATCTAAATTTAATTTTCAATGTAAAATCTACCCCAAAATATCTTGACACTCAAATATAAATTATTTTAAATTATACCCATTATGTTTAATTATATAGATTTATTTTCCAAGTAAAGACCTAATAAAAAATAAGTTTGATATTTTCTATGAGTGAAAGGAATTGAGACCTATGGAGAGGAAAAGAGAAATTTTTGGAGTTATGTTTATGATTGAAGAGAATGTGAAAAGTGAGAAGTATATATAGAAGAGACAGGGATAGAAATGATAAGTTAGGTCTTAGAAGCATAGATAATAATCCAAAATTTTTGGGGTAATTAAGATCCTTTTAGGTGCATATAGTTATATATTTTGAACATATATTTTGAACATTTATTAAGGAAGACTAATGGGTATTTATTGAAATTTCTCAGCGCTTAGTAAGAGAAAGAGAAAAATATCATACATCGAATTATTATCGAAATACATTGAAATTCATCGAATTGGCATTGAAATTTTTTATGTCTAAACCGTAAGTGGTGACTAGGACTGGGCTGGTATTTCTCTTTTCTTACTGAATTAATGTTACATATTATATTTTTGCTTATATTAGTACTTCTTTCTTAATATTAGTTACGTTAAACGTCAAAATCATACAACTTAACAAAACATCAAGATTATATAAGGTATTATTTTGATTTTTTTGCGCTTTTACAAAAAAATTATGTTACACTCCCTAAGTTTTGATCCTAGCTCCACGATTGTCAGCGTGAATATTAAGTATAGCTACTAGGAGGAAAAATATGTGATTAGCAAGTGGTTGGAGAAATTTTAATAACGCTCCTCTGAATGTGCACCAACACAACTACAACTGTATGCCTCGTTCAATAAATTTTCAAAATATATGACTTTGGGTCAAAATTCTCCTAAAAGTATAGTTTTATTAATCTATATCTATAACATTATTAAAAGAGTGAATCAACAATTTTGGTTTCGTCGATTTATTTTGGCATTTTGTTTACTGTTCATTCGTTCATCTATTTTTTCATTTTCTAGTTGTCTTCTTTTGTTTTCGTTTTAAGCTCTACTATCACTAGACCAGGTCTTAGTCTCAACTATATAGATTCTACCGGTTTTTCCCTCATCAAGCTTTATATTTCGCTTTGAAGGCCATAACCATACTTAAGTCTCTGCATTTCATCAATTTAAACAATTTCAAGTCCTTCAACATCCTACCTTCGAGAGTGGTCTCTTAGCTTTGCACCACCATTGATCTGTATTCCCAAATTGATTTCCTGTGAATCATCCATGGTGCAGTTCCAAGTCGTCTAAAGACGAATTTGGGAATTGGAAATAAATTTATTATGGACTCTTCCAATTTATGTTTGTTGTAGATTCTATTTTTTCAATTCATTACCTATTCTGTTAAATGTGGTTCTTTTTTGGTCACTCACTTATTTATATCTTTGTATGTCTGGATTTTGGGAAAAAATTGGGAGCTTCAAATGCAATTTTTTTCAAATCCATATTTGGAGCTTCGGATGACTGGGATATATAGAATTTGGATAAAAATAACACTAATTTTCTTCATCATGTAACTTTCTCGCTTGAAAAATAGTAATAATAATAATAATAATAATAATCATCATCATCATGGATACCTGATTGGTGCATGCTAGCTTTGACTTCGTTGGCAGTGATTACATGATGAAGGGAGCCTTAGAAGAAGCGCCGTGAGGATTTCAACCTCTACAATTGCCAGCTTCCATTCCCACATCAGTTGTCAAGAAGAAGGTCTATTATTTTTTGTTATGATTATCTATTTTTCCATTTCATCTTTGAAATACTTTTAGTTCAATATATGATGAAATGGGCTTTATTGGTTTTTTTTTTTTACTCATTTCATTCAATTTTGCAAGAGTTAGTCGATTATATATGGATTTCACTGTTTTATTTTTTATTTTTATAAAAAAGATAATGGTTTCATTTGTTTACTTGCTTTCATAGATTTGGTATCTATGATTTGGTTCTATTGGCATTGGGTTTTTCGGATTAATGGGTTTTGTGTTTATTGGTTATTGTCCATTTTACATTCGAAGCTGATTGACTTGGTTTTACTATGTTATCCTTTAAGATTTTTGAAGATGAGCTTAATTGACTTAGTTAATATTACTTTCGCCCACTCTGGATTGGTGTCAACTCGGTTTTAATCACTTTAAATGTTTTAGCTTTGAAGTTTTTGAGCCTGAGACCTGGTTTGACTTATTGGGATGTATAGACTTAATCTTTTCTTCGGTTCTAATGTTATGCAGGTGCTTTGATTATGCTTGGAAGATTTCAATACTTACATATTTTTGGGTATTTATCCATTTTTCTTTGTCCCCATTCATCCTTTTATTTCATTTTTAAATGAGAACATAACTGTACAGGACAACATTTTGTAGGAGGTCGATTACAGACATTAGTCTAATTTCTTAGATACTTATGTCAATTTAGTTTTTTGAATGTGGCTAGAATATCTACCATCTATGGTTGTGGGTAGATAGTTGTAAAATCCTAAATTTTGTAAAGGTAATTAAGTAATTTTATTTTAAGGGTAATTTGGTAATTTTATATTTTTGGATTAATTAAATATAAATCGGAAATAAATTTGGGGTTGAATCTAAACAAGATAAACTCTAGGTACTTTTGGGGCAAAAGTGAAAAAGAAATTTCAAATTGGGGGTAAAAGTGTAATTAAAGAGGGACTAAAATGAAATAATCTTTTAAAATTGTGGCCAAAGTGGAATTTTAAAAACTTATTTTTCGGTCGAATAAGTTTCTACCACATGTCTCACTGCTACATTTTTGAAGAATTGCAAAAAACCCCTCCATTTTTCCTTTCTTCTCCACGGAACCCCCGAAATACCCTCCCTCAGTCATTGTTCACCTGGGCCTCCACCGTCCGCTGCCGTGTCAGACGCGCCCACCCACCGTGACCAAAGGACGCCGATGAATTAGTGCCGGGTGCTGCCATCATGAACCACTGTCTATCGCCGGAGAAATCGCAGATGGAAATTCGTGCCACCAGATCGGTTTTTCGCCCACCGTGCCGCCGTCTGACGTCCGATCTCCGCACCACTACCACCGTTGGATTCGTCTCGACTCCAGCTTTGATTTCCGACCACTCTTGGCTTCCAACTTGGCTCCGGTGAGAAGTTTTCTAATGTAGCAATATTTTAATATTTAAATTTTGTGGTATTTTTGTAATTATTTCGGAATAGAGTTATTTCTTCCGAGAAAATTTTACCATGTGATAGAGGAGTTTGAAACATGAAGTCTCATGATTTTTAAGTGTTAAAATGATAACCGGAAGGTAGTTAATTATTGGGATGAAAATGTGGTATTTTTCTAAATATTTTCAAAATGGGGTATTTTTATAATTTTCGGATTTTTGAGCCCATTTAGTGTTCGGGACCTCGAAACTGAGTTCTGAGTTCGAATTTGGACTCAGTGAGGTCGGGACATGAAGTTTGATATAAAATACCACTATTTTTCGAAGTGGCACGAAAATCGAGAAAATAGCTCGTGAATTGCACCATTTTGCGTGCCACGGGCCGGTCCCGTATCGGGACTTGTTTTCGACGAACTTTATATCTAAACCAACGTTTTTTGGTGTTCTGAATTCAGTGGTGATCTCTATTTCTCAATCCGAGATTCCGTTTGAAAAGTCAATGTTTTAAGTGAACGTGACGAAACTCGAAAACAACTGTCCAAACAACCCGATGATCAATTGTGGATATTTCTAGTGTCGTTAGCTCAGCATAATCACTATTTCTAGGTAGAGGATT
>JXTB01000001.1:4717033-4729097 GCA_002914805.1 Parasponia andersonii | reverse complement strand
CGGAGCGGAGGGTCGGGAGACCGACCTCGGTCGGGATCACAGCCTCTGATCCGTAGACCATGGCGAATGGCGTTCTCCCATTAGACCTCCACTCTGTGGTTCGATGGGCCCACACAATGGCCGGCAGTTCTTCTAACCACTTGCTTTTAGCCTCCTGCAAGTTCTTTTTGATGTTGCTGAATATGGCTTTGTTCGTCGCCTCTGCTTGGCCATTCCCCTGAGGGTAGTTCATGAAAGAGAAACTGAGCCTTATATCATACAGCTCGCACAATTCCTTGAGCTTAGCATTTTGGAACTGCGTGCCATGATCGACGTGTATCTCTTTCAGGATCCCGAATCGACAGATTATATTCTTCCAGATGAAGTTAATCGTGTCTGCCTTATTAACGGTCATGTAAGCTTCGGCCTCTACCCATTTGGTGAAGTAGTCCATGGCCAGTAGGACGTACCTCTTTCCTCCTGGACTTCTGAGAAGCTCTCTGACAATGTCCAGACCCCATTTGGCAAACGGCCAAGGGGTTATGTTCGAATGAAGTATCTCCGCAGGTTGATGTTTCATCGGGGCGAACCTCTGGCATTTATCACATTTTTTGACGAATCTGGCTGCCTCTGCCATCATGTATGGCCAAAAGTATCCGGTCGTTAGAGCCTTGTAGGCGAGGCTGCATCCGCCAGAGTGGTTGTCACATACTCCCTCGTAGATTTCCTCCATCAGTTTTTGCACTTCGACGGGACCTATGCAGCGTAGTATCGGACTCATTGTCGATCTCCTGTATAACTGTTCACCCATCATCGAGTACCTGGCAGCCTTCAATCTGACTGACCTTGCTTCCCGGGGGTCTGCGGGTAGGTTCCCCAACGTCAAATATTGTGTAATGGGTTTCATCCACCCTTCGTCGGCAGCTCCAGTTGTGAACACATGGTGCGCAGGGGTCTGCGGGGGGTCTTCCATGCTCCTGCCTTCTAAGAGAACTTCTATGCTTCCCACAGTACCCCCAATCGACGCACTTTTAGCTAGCTCGTCGGCCCTCTGGTTCATCTCCCTGGGGATCGGTTCGATATTGAAATTGTCAAAGCGAGCTTTTGCCCCCATTACCTTGGAGAAGTACCTATGCAACCTCGGTTCTTTTACTTCGAAGTCTCCCCTGACCTGACCCGCAATCAACTACGAGTCGGTCTTCACGGAGATGTCCTCCACTCCGAAGTGCAGCGCCTGCTCAAGGCCTTGCAGCAGTGCCTCGTACTCTGCCTCATTGTTAGTAACCTAGAAGCTGAGCTTCAATGCTTTCTCAACTCTGAGACTCGTTGGGGTCTGCAAGACTATCCCGATACCTAACCCTGAGGTATTCGTGGATCCGTCCGTGTAGAGTATCCAGGCTGAAGGGGGGCGAAGTTGAGACATCTAACACGGGTCATGCTGCTCGCCGAAGGATTTGATTTCCACCAGAAAATCCGCCATGACCTGTCCTTTCTTCACTGCTTGAGGCCGATACTCGATATCGTATATTCCCAGCTCGATGGCCTATTTGGTCAGTCATCCCGACAGGTCTGGTTTGGCCAAAATTTGACGGATGGGGAAATCCGTATACACGGTGACCGAGTGTGCCTCAAAATACTGCCGGAGTTTCTTTTTAGCATTGACCAGATCGAGGACCAGCTTTTCTGCCACACTGTATGGGGTTTCGGCATCCAGGAGCATGTGGCTTATATAAAATACCGGTTTCTGTTTGCCGTCTTCCTTGATGAACAGTACGGCGCTGACCGCTACCTTAGACACTACTAAATAGGGGTACAGATGCTCCCCCTTTGCCGGAGAAGACAGGATAGGTGGGTGACTCAGATACAGCTTGAGATCTGTCAGTGCTCTGTCCTGTTCCTCCCCCCAGATGACAATAGTGCTTTTCTTCAAGCATTGGAAGAAAGGCTTGCATCGGTCGGACATCTTGGAGACGAATTGGCTGAGAGTGGCTATCTTCCTGGTCAGGCGTTAGATCTCCCGAACGGTCGAGGGTCTCTGCACATTCGCGATCGAGGTCAGCTGGATTGGGTTTGCCTCAATACCCCTCCTGCTCACGATATGCCCTAGGAATTGTCCAGAGGATACCCCAAACACATATTTCTTGGGATTCAGACGCATCTGATGCTGCCTCAGAATCTGAAAACATTTGTCTAGGTGCCTCAGATGGTCTGAATCTTCCCTACTCTTCACGACCATATCGTCGATGTAGAACTCCATAGTCTTCCCTAGTAGCCTGGCAAACATTTTATTCATGAATCTTTGGTAGGTTGCCCCCGCGTTCTTCAGGCCAAATGGCATGCGCCTGTAGCAGTACAGACCACGCTCCGTGATAAAAGCCGTGTGGATCTGGTCTTCCGCGTACAGGGGGATCTGGTTGTACCTGGAGTAGGCATCCAGAAAGCTCATTCTGTTGAATCCCGCCGTTGTATCTACCATTTGGTCGATTCTTGGCAGGGGAAAGCTATCCTTCGGGCAGGCCTTGTTCAAGTTGGTGAAGTCTATACAAATACGGTCGTTGTCGTTTTTCTTTTTCACCACTACCGGGTTGGAGACCCAACGTGGATATACGCATTCCCTGATCAGACCGTTCTCTAGCAGCTTCTCTACCTCCTTATTGATCACCCTATTTTTCTAAGGTGTGAACCTTCTGGGTTTCTGCCTGACTGAAGGGAAGTGGAGATCTATGTTCAGCCGGTGGTAGGAATGTGCGGGGTCTATCCGGGGCATGTCATCGTGGGACCACGTGAAGACGTCCTCGTTCCGCTTCAAAAATCCCAACATCTCGTTCTTTTAATCCTCGGGTAATAAGGCCCTGATTAGAATCACCTTTGCCGGTTCTACCTCTTTCAAAGGGACCGCTACTAGCTCCTCGATCGTGGATTCCAGACCGTCAGACTCCTCTTCGATTCGCTTCATGTATGCTGGCAGGCAGTTCTTTGATTACTATCCGTCCCCGGTTGGGGCGCTTGCACTCGCGTCGTCTCCCCTCAGGGCAGCTGAAAAGCATTTTTTTGTCGAAGCCTGGTCTCCCTTGATGTCTATCGTGTAGGTACCGTCCTTTGATAGGCATCTTAAGACTTGGTGGAGGGTGGAAGTGACCCCATGCAAGGCGTGGATCCATCCCCTTCCCATGATGACTTTGAAGGAGGACTGGCAGTCAATGACGACGAAATTCATATCCAAGCATCTCTCAGCAGCGCAGACATTCAGGGTCACAACGCCCAAAGGGCATACCTTCGTGCTGCCGAAAGCGAACAGCGGCTGACAGGTCGGCCTGAGTGCACTTCGATCCAGACCCATATTCTTAAACGTGCTGAGGAATTGGATATCGATGCTACTTCCACCATTGACCAGGACCCTTCCGACCAATGCGGAGCCGATCTACAGTTTAATCACCAAAGGGTCATTGTAAGGCTAGCGTACCGTAATTAAAACTTGCTGGGTGAAAATGATGGGGCAGTAGAGGTGAGATTTTCTCCCGACATCAAATGGTTGACGGAATGGCCCATCCCCCTCAAGCGTTTCACCCTACCCTCAGTTCTTTTAAGGCATCTTTCTTTTTCCTCTTGATCCTGGGTCGGCTCTGGCTTTCCCACAATGGTCAGCACTATCCTCAGGGTCTGCTCTCCTGAAACAGAGGCTTGGGTCTGCTTCCCTTTTTCAGGCCTGGTGACGTCTTCCAGCGGCTAGGTTCCGCCAGTTTTCACTTACTGTTTCAACCTGCCGGCGTGAATCGCCATCATGACTTGAGCGTAAAGGTTGCGGCAGTAGACGGTGTCGTACCCGAAGTCTTTGTGGAACTGGCAATACCTGTTCCTGTTCTTCATATGCTCAGGGACGCCTGATTTGGGTGGGTCCTTGAAAATGCCCCTGTCCTTGTTTTCGAGGTAAATCACGTCGATCGGCGTGTTGAGCTCATACTTCGGCAGAGGGTCACGGGATGTCTTCCTCCTCTTGCCACCTTCCTGACCGTCTCGGATAGGGGCTTCCTGCTTCGGAGCCGGCCCTTGGCCCGGTGGGGGCCTCTTCACCCTTTGCGAAGCCGGGGTTTGTACTGGTGTCGTTGTTATCGCGGCGGAGGTCTTGGGCACCTTCTGGTGGCTTTCCAACACCCTGAATACCCCCTCTGACTTCGCCTGGACGTCCGCCATATCGCACGGAAGATTCAAAAGGAGGTGGTCCGATAATATTGATCCCGACTGCAGGCCTCTGACGAATGAGCCTGCGGCTTGGACCGAGTCGGCGTTATGGACCAGTGATATTATCTCGAGGAAATGCTAGAGGTACTCTTGCGGGGACTCATCTGCGGCCTGCTCCAAAAAGTCTAGGTCTCACATGGTTTTTTGTTGTCTTCGGATACCTGCGTACTGCTTTAGAAAAAGTTTGCAGAAGTCTTTGAACCCGTTTATGGACTTTTCCGGGAGATGTCTGAACCATAGCAGGGCTGGTTCCGCCAGGGTCGTAGAGAAGACTTTACAGGTCACGGCCTCGTCCCTGGTTTCCAGGGCCATCTTCTGTTGAAAGTGGTATATGTGATCGAGGGGGTCGGTTTTCCCCTCGAATAGCCTGAAAGTCGGGGTCGTGAAATCCCTCGGCCTGGGCTCCATATGGATCCAGTCGGCGAAGGCCGTTCGGTTGATCCCCCGCACAGTTTGCTCTGCCAAATCATCGGGGGTCTGGCTTTGGTGGGCTCCGAGTCTCTTACCCAACTCAGCCATCATCTCTTGCTTCCAGTCAGGAGGCGTACCTCCTGGGCTTCCATGGCGCCTTTCGCCCATTGCCCCCCTGGTTTGGAGGGGTCTCGACTAGCTTTGCTGTGCCCCCTGCATCTGCGATCCAGAGGGGGCGGGAGCTTCTCCTCGCGGTTGACTTCCGAATTCTTTCTGGACCTCTTCGTCAAAATCTTCTCTCTGCTGGGTCCTGTCTTCGCTCGCCAGCAACCCCTTGAGACGGGCGTTATCTCTGCGTACTTTTGCGACTTCGTCCTTAAACCCAGGATGGCTTCGTGGACTATGTCTGCCTTCCGGTTTGCTTCTGCTAGGGCGGCAAGCATCTGATCAAGCTTCTGCTCCAGATCTGGTCGTGCTTCTCGAGTGCTCCCTTCGGCGTCGGGATGTGTGCTCCTGGTTGTCATTCTTGAGAGTGCTATCAGACGTTGTATGACTTTTCGTTCGGGGAGAGCGTGGTCGTGAGTCTCCTACTCTTTTTTTCATGCTCAACCTGTTCCCACATACGACACTAAACTGTTGGAGCGGTTTCTCACCAGCCGTCCACGTGTCTCTGAACCGCTGATGGTGTATCCTCCAACTGTCCACGTGTCTTCGCTATCCCAAAGTACTCTGAACTCCAAGCAAGGTCAGAGAAGCGGGAGTGGCTACCTGCAAAGACTCTCCGATGCTTAAGTCAGTGGTCTATCTTTGATTTTTAGTAGCAAGGAATTAGTTCTGTATGAGTATATGTTTGTTTCTTGCTCATAAGTTTTTTTATATATCTCTTTCTGTAAGCGTACATGCCCCTCTCGGGAACGCATGGCTCATATATGTATAGTTCTGAGATTATGAACCATGCGGGTCTCAATCTCAGGACTGAGTACCTTTCTCCTCAAAGTCTTTTCCAGAGGTCACGGGCCGAGATTTCCGTGATCTCCTCTGTATCGCCGTAGCCTGATTTCTGCCGCCTCCTGCGGCTTGAATCTGTCAGGGGTGAGATTTGGGTAAATCACCATTCTGTCAGGACGGCTTGCCCCTTGTGCACGCCTACCCAAGATCACATTAAATGCTCTGTCTTGGTTTGGAGTCGTGAGTTGTTTTCCATTGTATTCAGGTAGAAGACCCTTGGGGCTTCTGACCCCCCAGCTGTCGAGGTAAGAGTCGGACTGGGCTGAGACTGTCTAGGGTCTGTAATGGGCTCGGCCTTAACTTTAGACGGCCCAATGGCCGATTGTGAAATCATGTGTGACCCGCGTGGCCTTTAACTAATCACTATCGACACCTGTCGAACAGTGGACCCCTTTTGTGACCTGTTCTGCCGCTCAGTCGTCCACGTGGCGTATGACTTGGGAACGGGTCCCACAATATTTAGGGTCCCACTAATTATCTCATCTTTCTAATAATATCACTTAACAAATGATTTATCAACATTTAATAAGTGAATATTATAAAACATATGGTGGATAATGCTTGGGATTCTAATTATTGCACTAAAATTTTAATACAACTATCATTAAAAAAAAGGGACTTTTAGCAAAAAATTATTAACAATGGTTGAATAGAATCGTCGTTAATAGTCAATTTTAACATTTCTCGGCAGTTTCAGTACAATTACTAAGAAAAATTTAAAATCTTTAAATCTTTAACGGCGGTTGCATCAAAACTATCGTTAACACTCAAATTTTAACTTTTCACGGGGATTATGGTATAACTGCTATTAAAAGTTTAAAATATTTTAAAGGCGGTTGCAGTAGAATCGTCGTTAATACTCAAATTTAACTTTTTAAGACAATTCTGATACAACTGCCATTAAGAGTTTAAAATCTTTTGGACCTTTAATCGCAGTTGCATGAGAACCGCCGTTAATGCTCAATTAACTTTTTACGGCCGTTCTGGTATAACTGCCATTAAAAGTCATATAACTGAGATCAACTTGATCCTCATTTGCTTTCTTCTCCCCAGTTGAGAGCTCGCCCACCACTCCCAATATCGTCTTCCTCATATACAGCCACCCTTATCCTAGCGATTTTGACTGCCAAAATCATTCTCATTTGGTTCAAATCACTCCATTCGACTTGGGTAAGTTTTATATACTTATAATTTTTAAGATTAATTAACATTTAGTAATTATTTGTGCCCTAGAAAGGTATAGATTTTTGTACAATCAACAATTATAATTCTAGATGAGTATGCAATTTTATTTCTTTTTTTGTTGATTTAGGTTTTAATTTGAATGGGTAGACTAATTTTGGGCACAATTTTGGAGTATTAACATATTTTTACTCAATTTGAGATATTTTTCTTCACTAATTTTAATTAATCTGAGAAATTTATTTTAAAAATTAAATCTTCATTATGTATATTATTTGATGATTTCATATTATTTTGATAATGGATATTAGCAATTATAACTTATTAGTTTAACCACATTACCATGAATTAATTACAGTTATGTGACTTTACAATATGTATACTTAGTATTTTCATTGACTTGAAATTATTTCGTTTATTAACTTTAGAATAGTCAAAAGTTTTTACTATGTACGAATTGAGTTGAATTTGAAGGTTCATAATAATAAAATGGTAATACTTTGAGTTGGAATCAAAAGATTAGATTAGTAGTGTGCATTCTTATCCTTCTAGTATTAAAAATGATAGTTGTTCACGTGACCTTGCACATTATTTCTATGTAGTAACGTGTCTCAAAAAATACTTATTTCTTATATCCACTTGGACAATCATTGGATATTATAAATCTCTTAACATGGTTAGTATAATATATAGTATAATATATAGAACATATGTTTATTTGTTTGATCCACTAGTTTTCATTACACATGTTTTCATTTAGCGCATTTAAAATATTTCATATGCACATGGAAAGAAGGGAAAAAAAATATGGTTCAACTTAGTATCATATTAAGGTATAAGATATAGTTTGTTTGTATGAGATATCTTTATTTATCTTTCATCTTTATATATTTTAACTATAGTTCTATTATAATTATAGTATCTATCTCAACTCAATTATATAAAATATGGTACTTATATTAGAGTATATATCGGTTCACTCACTTTATCTATGTTAGAGTTGTTAATACAACTTTCGATAAGTTTAGGTTACAAGTATTAGTCATATATATCTAGAAACTCATTATTGATTATCAAATATATTTATGTTAGAGTATATTGTCTATATAGTAGAAACTTTTTAGTTATATGTACTAGATTTTAATTAAGTATATTATATGTACTTTATTACAATTATATCTAAGTTAACTTGTTTTTGAATTGATTTGAAATCTTTTTTATGCAGGTTTAATGTTAAAGTATTGTATAAAGTGCCCTGGGGGAGAGAAAAAAATTTCTCCTGGGAAAGGCTTTTAACGTGAAACCACTGTGAAAGATTTCAAGTTTTACCAGCGGTTAATAACCACCATTAAAGGTGCTACTTTCAACCACACCTATATTAACGGTAATTTTTAATCGCCGTTAATTTACTATAATATTGTAGTGAATACATGTAGCTTGTGATTTGTCACCACTTAATTAATGATAATTTTTAATCTATTTGTGACAAGTTTTAATATACTAATTGAATGGTGTCACATATGTTGGTATAAAAAATTTAGTACAATAATTGAGCCTCTAGTACTATCCTAAACCTATTAGTAGTAAGTTCTAATATTTCAGCTACATCTCTTTAAACCCTACTTCTCTCTCTATACCTACTTTTATCTCTTAGAAAAGAAGCTCTGCCGTTTCTCTTACTAAGGCCGGAGAAGGAGTGTCACTCTTTTTCCAGCCTCTTCTTTTTTGTTTCTACCTCCTCTTTCTTTTCTGATATCTTTTTTTTTTTTTTCCACTTTTCTTACAGTTTTATAATAAGTTCATATATGGATCTGGTTAGTAGTATAATATTTTGTGTGAATTTTAAGTCTGTTTATCAGTTCTTGAATCTGAGATTTTTTTTTTATTTAGATTTGTTCGGCAAATGAATTGTTTTTCTTTTTAACAGGCGTGGATTTCAATTAGTGTTAGAATCATATAATCTACTTTGTCAAGAACACAATCTAGGAGTAAGTGTTAAAAACAATAGTTCGTTGGTAATCCTTATTATCATCTTCTCTTGGAGAATTATAATAAGCCACAAATTTTGCTGTTATTATATTTGTGATCTATTTTTCGTCTCTTTTTTTGAAGTGTTTAAAATTGCAATTTTATACTTGTACAGTAACCGAAGCTCTTTTATTTCTTGTAATGATATTCTCTTGATGAATTCATTTTTATCAAAAATAAAAATAAAAATAAATTACCAATTGAATCGTAATGAACCACACAAAAAAACACTGATAGTATTAAAAAGTGAGATAATAAATGAGATCCCTATAGTGTCTTTACTTAATATAAATAATAACAATAACAACAAAAACTTTACATTTTCCTTGAAAATCAGGTACACGTATATCAGACTCGGCTTGTCTGTTCAGTTTTCATATCTTGTACCATGCCTCCCATCTAACAAATTTGTACACATCATTTCCACTAGAAACCTGCTAATAGATATTTAATATCTATATTTTTCTTGAAAATTGGAATTATCAAGTAGATGATTTGCAAGAATATAATTGAATAAACAGAGAATAAGATAGATAATCTGGACTAACGATATGCTTCCACGTAGACCAGTTTCCAACATGATAACTTTTTTTTTTCCCCTCTTAACAAACCGAACCAATAAAGAAACAGGAAAGAAAAATTAGAGCATCTGGTTTCAAACCACAACTTTAATATATATATATATGTATATATATAGTGATGATGTAATTTAATTCGCTCTTTATAATAGAAAAATACGAATTACGTACGGCTTAATTTGCATTGACATTTCACTTTATTATTATTTTGATAATTTACATTTCACACTATTACTCGCTCAAATATAACATAAAATAGAAAAGAACACGAGAAGAAGTCTAGAAGGGAAGGCACTCTGTCACGTATTAGAATCACGTGGAATCCACCACATGGGGTTATTGGGTGAAGGTAGATGACCAAATCACCACTAGGAAATGAATTAACCCAACATTACCTTGAAATTAAAGCAACCATTATTGATGGGTTTCCTAAATAGAATTAAAATAATATTTTTAGAGAAATGGTTTGATTTAAACAACCACTGATGAAAATTTGTGGATGTCACCAACTATATTGAGGACACATGCCACTTTCAGACTAGAGGAATGGATATAAAAATATATGTTGAAGGACTTTTAGAGAAGCAGTCACAAACAAGGAAGCCCACTGTCATGTCCAATACGTCACAATTTGACCTTGCCTTCTTGTTGTGATTCTACTTCATGTAACTTAATAACATCATTTTTATATGTTATTTATTTAGGTTTTTGCTAAGAAATGCCTAAGAATATCTAAGTAGATGCATATTTTTATGCCCAAAAAGATCAACAGCAAAAAAAATATTAAAAGTTGGTGCACTTAAAAATAGCTAGAGGGCTGACTACTTCAATAATAGATGTGAAAACGATAAAAATCAAAAGAAGGGCATAATTAATATCAATTGGCGGTCGATTTTCATTCCATTTAGATTTGTCTTTGGATTCTTTTCAAGTTTCAACTACATTAGTCATCACATATGTATCTGTGCTTCCAAGTAAACAAAGCTCATGTGAAAAAGGAAGTAAAACTTTTCAACAAGGAAGAAGGAATTGGTCTACGTGGTGGGCCCTCACCAATCTCTCTCCCTCTCTCTCTCTCTCTCTCTCTCTCTCTCTCTCTCTCTAAATTATATTAGTTTCTTATTCCTTTTATGTGTGTAATTTTGGAGCTACTTGGGTTTGAAAGAGTCTCTTTTGACAGTAGTGTTAAAAAGCGAATACAGCTGAAGGCCACCAATATCTTCTCCAGGTATTTCCCTTTCCAATTTTATGCCAGAAATTGCGAAAAGATATCAACTTGGAAAGTGGAAGGAAACTGTCATTCATATGTACGCAAATGGGCTTCAACATATCAAGGAAAAAAAAAAAAAAGAAAAGAAAAGCTTGAACATATCTGCGCATAATGAAACAATGATAACATAGGCTTTTTGGTCTTTAAGGGGGCAGGAAATTTTGAAAGTATCTCAATTAATCCAGTTCTTGTAGTACTGTTTTAATAAGAAGGTGTAGACCCAATTAAACTTGAGATCTTCAAATGGGGAAGGATTCCAACCGTTGAAAAATATTACTCCAACGACTAAAGTAAATGCTGATCAAGAAAGTTCGATAAGAGTAGGTCAATTTACTTTTGTAGCAAATTCATATATAACTATGTATGTTCCGATTAATTATATATGTAAACAAAAGGAATTTGGATCATGTAAGTAATTTCATCACATGAATTTCTTCTTTTTTAACGACAATTGTGGTAGAAAATTTCTACGTTCTTACTTTCTAAAGTTAGCTCTTCTAGATTATTATCAAGCCGGCTTTACTATTAGAGGAACAGCATTGCATTAAAACACTGAAACCAAAACTAGTGGTCAAGTCCTTTGACTTGTCAATCATATTACTATGTGGGAAGCTATAGGGACGGAACAAAATCAATAAAAAAATTAGTATGAATAATATATATATATATATAGAGAGAGAGAGAGAGAGAGAGGAGAAAAGAAGAAGAAGAATCATCTTAATTTATAGATGATTGAAAGTAAGTCAAATTTGATGTTGAAAATTTTTGAACACGATCTAGAAGCATTTCAACCATTGGTCTAGCTAGATTGAAAATCTGAAAGACTAGGAGTCTTATTTAGAGACTATATGTCATGGAACTACATAATGTTCTAACACGAGGGCCTGAAAATTCCAAAAAGCTAAATGAAATTACTCGATAAGAGATTTATAGATAGCATGTAAAAATACGAAAGTTCCATCAACACATGTGGACAATAGAACTTGCTCAAAACGTTGGCTACTGCCTCAACCAATTAAAATAAGTCAAACGACTATCCAAGAAGAAAATTTTTATATCTGTTTATGCCATTAAGATCCAATTACAGCCCCCTTTGCAGACATATTAAACACGTATCTATGTTTTTGAGCCACCACCACATGATATCTATCTATATTTCTCGGTTTTAGAATTTTACTCATTTTTTTTTTTCGCAGTATAATTCAAGTAAAATTGATTAGGTCCTTCGTTTTTGTCAAATTAAAGAATTTTTGAGCAAACTCGGAAAAATAAAATGTAATGAATACTAAATTTGCTTAACAAAATATAGAGCAAATGACCCGTATCAACTTATGGATATGGTCAATATATATATATATATATATATATA
>JXTB01000001.1:4700610-4716438 GCA_002914805.1 Parasponia andersonii | reverse complement strand
TCATTAATCCAACCGTTAAAAAGTATACTTATAAATAGAAAAAAAATACACATTAGATTGAAAACTATTTATATATATATATATATATATATATATATATATTAGAAGTGAAAATCTCAACTTTGGACTTCTATATTAGGGGACCCATGTGCTTTTAGACTATGTTTGATAGAGAGGAAAAAAAGTAAAAAGGAAAGAAAATGTGTAAGATAGAAAGAAAAGTGTCTTTTCTTTATTATTATTTGGTATGTAGAAAAGAAAAAAAATTAGTATATTTTAAAATGACTGTTTTATCTTTTTTATTAAAATTTTAAAAATAATTTACCATGTTAATTTGGCAAATTCACTTTAAAATATGAGAAAAAAAAAATTATTTTTATTTTTTTATCTATTTTTAAGAAAAAAATATTTGAGTGTATCCCACCATTTTTTTTTCCTTCCCTTTTACTCTTCCTTTCCGTTTTTCTTTTCTACCAAACAAATTAAATTTCTATTTTCCTCCGTTTTTCCATCAAAATTTTTCTTTCCTCTCTCTTTTCCTTCCTATCAAACATAGCCATAAAGAACAAACTAGAAAGTATTTTTAGAACCAAAATAACCACATACTACGGGAAATGATCAAATACATAAAATGTATTTTTAGAACCAAAATAACCACATACTACGGGAAATGATCAAATACATAAAATTTGATCTCAGTAGTTGCTTAATGTCCTTTAGTTTAAGCAAATTAAGTACATACTATACTCGTCCAAGAAACCTTGGTGACGGTAGATTTTGTGCTTTATGACCAAAGGTGAATTCCCATATTGACCCCCTCAAAAAAAAAAAATCTATTTCGACTGTCACAAAGTTCCTTACAAGTACATATCAATTGAAGCTTTCCACAACAATTGAACATTAGTCAACAACGCGGTTTCATCCTTCTTCATAGTGAATATGCCTTCTTAAGTTAAAAGTTAAAAGACCCAGAAAAAGAGAACTCCAACTGGGTTCAGAGGCTAGAAAATCACTGATAAGACAAAGGTGCTGATAGAAACTCAATGTATAATTTAATATACCGTTCTCAAGCTTTAAGTGGTAGTGGCAGCAATCATATTAGGCTTTATAAGAGGGTAATCTTTGTGGCGTCTTTATCAGACCGGTTCAAAGTTACTACTTCTGGAAGGCTGTGTGGCTGAATGACTAATGTAATGTCCATTGGCCATACGTATATAAGGTACATATTTTTTTAATTATTTCCATTATTTTTTTTCCCTCAAATATATATAGGATCCAAATGTAGCCAAGCAAGTTGGACAGCAACCATGTAGCTTCAAGAAATTGAGGGCCCCATTTTAGGGGGAAAAAGGGTGTAAATGGAATGGAAAATAGCGTGCTTTTGTGTTTATTGATTTTCATGGACCAAAAATGTGAATTAACGAGTTTTAAGCTCCAAATATGAGGCATACTCTTATTTCTATGTAATTTGATTCTATTACGACATTGATATTAATAATTAAGCACAACAGAAAGTTTGTTAGTGCCGGAAAAAACCACATTAATAGCAAACAGTTATATTCCCTTTGTATGTCTAAACTAGGATTCTCGTCTAAGCACAACATTTAATTATCACTTAGTGGATATATATATATATAGGGCACCAATCCAGTAGGTATTTTTTTTTTTTTACCTATACATAAGTATCAATTTGACCAATAAAAATTTAGCATGCACATTTTTTTATTGTAAAAAGTAAGAGAGAGAATGAACATTAATGATGCACGTCTTTTCATACACTTCATTATAGCTATTGGATCACCATTAAATGGTGATCCAACAGCTAAAAAAAAATAACTACCCATAGGTAAAGAAAAAAAATACCTATTGGATTGGCAACCTATATATATATATATATAACTATTTAAGAAAAAATGAAAGTTAAAAGAGCTACGGAACTAGAACCTAAAGATAATTTAGACCGATTTTTAATTACTACTTTCAAATGACTTTTTTAGGACCCTAATGACTTTTTAATGGCTTTTTTTCAGATTGATTTTTTCAGTAGTCATAAAATTTGGAACTGAACAAAAACAATCATTCTTAAAAAGTAGTCACAAAAATGTAATTTAGGTCCCAAAAAAATCCTACATCCGTCTGAGCGAACCAATCCACTTATGTTCTGTTGATTTGACAACATAAGCCAAAAAGAAAGACAAGAAAATCACTTAATTACCTAGGTGGAGTAAAAGAGACAAATTCTCAGCCAAGACAAAACACAGGGTGGCATAAGTTGCCATGGCTTACATGATGATATAGGTACCAATAACTCTTTTTCCATCTAGTGCACACGTCCATAATATTTGAAATATCGAATACCATTTCAAAACTATCTACAGATCCCCGAGTACAATAACAAACCGAATAACAAATTTGTCTCTGCCATAGGATGCATGGAAACTAGAAGTTTGCAAACCTCTACAAAGGCGGCAATGCTTTTGAGTTTCTCTTCCAAGAGTATGGTCTAGCTCAGCTCAACAATCCAATCCATATCGTCCTTTATAAGACCCATCTGTAGTCTGGTAAGCACGGAGTAGAGTTGTTGCGAAACGACACCAACACCTCCCTCGCCATAGGACAACCTGCAGAAACAAAACATCACAATGGGTTTAACTTGACTAACTTTATGAAAAGTGGCGTGGATGCTCCTACATAAACCCATGAATGGCACTATTCTCCATGGAAGACCTTGGCATCACTAAAAGCAAATGATCTTTTTGGGTAGGTATGCAACTTTTGGAGTAAAGTCAGGCACTAAACATCACAGTTTCATAGAGAAGTAAAAAAGTCCAAGTTTCTTTGTCCCATCAGCTACGAAGGACAAATATATTTTCTTCATTTTCAGTCAAGGATTGTCAAGTTGATAGCATATAACCCAATCAACAAGTCGAAAATGGCAAAGCATGAGTTTAAGTTTGTTGGTCACAAGTCGAGTCTCGGAGCTAGGGTGGTCACGACTCTCATTCCCCCTTTTTTTTTTTCCCTATTTCGTTGAAACAGCATTCACGCATTAGTACTTCTTTTCGAAATATATATGTTGACAGCACAGTTTCATTCTATATATGCACAACAAGAAATTGATTTTTGATACGCTGTACACTGACCCATCAAGATAAAGCATTTACCTTTTACCAAGATAAGTAATGCTGCCAACAGGTGATACAACCACAGCTGTTCCCGTAACAAAGACTTCATCAGCAGCAAGTAATTCATCCACAGACACAAGACGCTCCTCAACCTGTGTTATTATATGAACATCAGACAATGAAATGATGCAAGCACACATTATCGGATCCAGGTAATTCAGAAAACTTGCATGCTCGAGAAACTAGAATAAAGCAATGTATCATGGGTTAGGACTTGGTAGTGATCATTCCGTTGTTAGATGCATGAAATTGAACCAGATAAGAGATTGGTGGTGAAATTAATAAAGGTGAAATGCAGGTGAAGGTTAAGGTGAAGTTAAGTGGAGTCACTCAAATGCTAATGCAGGTGTTAGATATCGATGGAAAAGAGGATCTCGCATGCATAAACTTGCCTAGAGTAACCTTGCCGACCAAGCAGGAAAGGGAAGAAAGGGTCTGATACATAAAGACTTGCATCTTAACGACATCTTCTTTTCTTTTTTTTTTTTTTAAAAATAAAGTACCTGAAATCCTTGGCTATGAGCAACGTCAATGATACTCTTTCGAGTAATCCCAGGTAAAATTGTGCCTTTTATTGCAGGAGTGGAGATCACGTTACCCTGAGATCACATAAGAAACGAGTTTATTACCTGAATCCCTTGACCCTCATAATGAGAAAGCGCAAAAACAAATGCCATTAGTACTTGTATTAAATCAGATAATAAATGAACAAACAATTTACTTGTTTTTTCATCTACGATAGTAGCAGAAATCAGAATTATAATACTATCAAAGCTTTTCTTGTAATAGTGATGATAGATCACGCTTCATCGCATTTCATGAAGCAACTAAGACTTTCAGTTGCTTGAGCATGAAGAAATGATAACAATCTAAAGAAAAATGGATGACAGTTGCACATAATCCCTAAATTTTAATCTTTTCTTGCTGCAAATCAGCAATGATACGTACATTGTAGACACTAGAGAGAACCATACAACTCAAAATCTAGATGCATTACCTTCACAACAAAAATGTTGCAAGATGAAACCTCCTCTAGATATTTTTTGTGCACACAATCTAGGTAAAGAACATCTGAATACCCTTTTGCTTTTGCAGCTGACTGTGCTTTTAGAACCTAAAAGCATCAAATCAAAGGTTAAGATGAGATTTGACAGATAAGTATCAGAAAGTACTAACTATACAAGGAAATCTGAATTTCAAAACTATCAAATTAGGGAACAGAATAAACTGTTTGTCTAATCACATCCAAATGGGTGGATTGAGGTTTCTGTTCAGTCTGACTTGAGTCAAATGTGCTAAGAATTTGAGAAATAAAATGATAATTAAAAAGGCTGAACACAATAGGAACCAACACTATCATGCAGTGCTAATTAAATTTCAAGCATCGTGAAAATTTCAGATTATCAAGTGCCAATTTCTCAACATTATCATCGTGAAAAAGTAGATTTCAAGCAGTGCTAATTCTCAAAAGTAAACACTGAGGAGATCATTGCCGTGTGTGGTAAGGTTAAAGAAACTGCTAAACTAAAATAAAATGGAAACTAAACATTTAGGCTTATTCGGCAACTCTTCCATTTCTTTTTATTCTTCTTGTTTCTTCGTTTTTTTTTACCCTTTCGAAACAGCATATTGAGAAATTCTTCACCCTTTCATTTCAATTTTTTTTTTTTTTCTGAAAATGTTGCCATTTCCAAGCAAGCTTAGTGCTCTAACCATGTAACATTATTAAGAAAGCATGCAAACAATGACTGAAAACTTTGATTGTAGCCAAGGTTCGAACATATACAACTAAAGAAGTGCAGAAGACTATCTTACTGCAGCATAGTTTCCTATGGTCTTTACACCTCCAGTACCACCAGGAGTCGCACGGTGCAATTCATGCTCAACAAATAGATGTATTGGTGCAATGCCTTCCTGCAAAGATGTGTGTGTGTGTATATATATATATATATATATATTCATCATTTTAGGAATAAGAGATTCATGGAGTAGGATAAGATTGAGCCAAAACAAGCATAACTGAAAGACTAGAGGCAACATAGACCATTAACCCACATATGATAACCAATAAAACAATTTTATATCCAACATGGGACCTCTATCACTGTATTTTTTCTAGCAAGTAGCAAATTACATCATAACATAGTTGATAATATTTTTGTTTCCAGTAAATTGATGAATTCAATACTTTACTATGCATTAGTTATGGCTCGAACTTAAAATCACTTACAGACAGAATGCGATTAATTTCAAAAACTATATACATTGCCACAACTTAAAATTTAGAAAATTGTATAAAAAGAATTCCAATAATCCATTTCATTAATAATTCAGAATCAAATTTTAACTATTTAAATGTTAGAAAGAGAAGGCGGACTAGTGGTTAATTGCCAAAACATAGTATATGGCTCCAATTTGGAATGAAGCGTGAATTACAGAAAAACAAGTCCACGCTTTATGAGCCATAGACCAGAATAATTTAAAAAGAGAAATAAATAAATAAATAAAGCACATAACAAAGCAATTCAAGTGAAAAAGAGCCTTTTTGCATAAATAAGCATTCATAGAGAGAGAGAGAGAGAGATTTGCAACCTTAAAATAGTTTCCAACAGGTGAAACATAAATCAGAAATGTGTACTCAGGAGCAGGTGCAAGACCAAGAACTGCTCCACTCCCCATTAGCAATGGCCTGATATACAAGGATCCTTTACCAGCAGGCGGAATCTGAAATAACATATCGTCAACTTGCTTATCTTACATGCACTCCCATTGAAAAGCAAAATACCATACACCAGCTTTAAGATGTAAATTACCCAACGCTTGTTTGCTAAGACAGTAGCTTTTACAGCATCCACAAACTGTTCAACAGTTGGTGCCGGCATGCACATCCGTTCAGCACCCTGTCTCATCCGCACTGCATTTTCCTCAGGACGAAACAGGAGTATATTGCCATCTTCCTTCCGATAGGCTTTTAGACCCTCAAACAGCCCCTAAAAGAAGAAAAAGAACATAAGGAAAAAGAGATAGAGGCAACATACAATCGAACCTTCTAACATAAGACTACATCAATTGAAATCTTCTGAAAAGCATACAGCAAGTAATGTGTTCCAGGGTTCGGACGGAACATACTTGTACACACAGGCCCAGGTATCGGTCAATGTATTGACTGCCAGCCGTCACTGGTTCGGAATTGACATGTAGACAAATGCATATAGATGTGCTAGGTGATGTAATTTTGGCATATCAATGCTGATAGAATAGAAGAGTTTATCTAACATTGATTGGCCATACAATATATATGAATAAAGACATGATCATGGAATTAATATGTTTCTTTTTTATTGACATGTCACGTAGTTTGAACAAGATCAAACTGTATGTTGGCATAGAACAAGATCCAGTGCTCAAACAGGCTAATAACTAGGAACATATATAATTACGAGCATGAACAATAAACCTACATAATTAACACATTTATCAGCTAGAACAAGATCCAGAGCTTAGAAAACCTGTCAATTGGTTCGGGATATTTATAATGTACCTATGCATATGAATGAATATGATATGTAAGCATATGATTTATTACTCATATATAAAGCACATATACAAGTATATTAAGATGATTAACATACAGAGAAATAATTCAAGGGTAGAATGTAGAAAAGCTCTAAGTTGCTAAACTATGAAGGGGAAGAATATTTTCCTAAAACTTGGTAGAAAAATGAGAAGACTAATCTCTAGAACTCAAATCTTTGGATGGTATTAATGGTTGATTTCTCCTTCCCCATCTTGCCTCTTGGATTCCTTTATATAGGCAAGGATATTTTACTACTCCAATCATCTTGTTGTCAAATATTTCACTGCTCAACACTAAATTCTGCTACAAATTTTTGGCTTTCTCTGTCTCAGATTTTGGATTTATATGGTTTTGCTTTCCACCTTTTTTGTATTTCTATATCCTAGCTTTTGGATTTATATGGTTTTGCTTTTTAGCTTTTCTAGATTTCTATATCCTAGCTTTTGGATTTATATGGTTTTGGTCCAAAATCTAGCATAGATTTTGGATTTTAGTTCCAAAATCTGCTATAAATATTGGACTTTAGTTTTAAAATCTGTTATACTCTATTAGTCATTCCATAGTTTTTGTATCCATGTTGTTCTTGTTGGAAGCCAACTTATCTATTTGCAAGACTTAAATGAAACACTACCATTTCACGCCGACTTGTATACATCCCATGATGCCATGTGAACGCGTCATCCCCTTAGTATTCGTGTCAATCCCACATCAACATAATGTTTTGGCAAAAGGATCAAGGATAATGTATGACCAAAAAAAAATGCTTCAAGATATGTCGTCTTCAATCACGAAGATTGTTAAATTCTCAACCGGTTTCTTTATCCTTTTCTAATAACCCAGAAATCCAATTAAAAAGTGGAACCCTTGCTGAAACTTACAATCTTTGGAGAGCGTGAATCTCACGCTTCTTCATTAAATAAGTAGCCCTGAGGAATTGGACCTCATACCATGTGAAAGCAAACTACAGGTCTCATCACTCAACTAGCCCCCCAAATGTTATTGTCCAAACCTGACAACTCTATGTTGGGATTTTAATTCTGGAAAAGCTAAAATGAAAATATCTAAATTATTCTTCCCTTTTGGGTACCATCATAAAATATGTTATTATGGAACTTAGGCATGTTTACTAATCTGTAATGAAAACAATCATAAAGGGAAAGGATTTGGAGAGGAATGGGAAGAATTCAAAATTTGAATCATCCTTTCCCAACCAATTTAACTAAGGATTTCCCAAAATTTGAGCCCAAAATGAGCAAGTAAACACACGAATGGATGGAAAAGTGAAACATTATGGATTGGAAAACACGTCCTTACAGTCCAATACAACAAAAAACAAAGCACGAAACATCAGATCAGACCCTAAATGATATTGCATAGCCCAAAGAACAAGAACATGAAAGCTATAACAATTAACAACAACGTAGCAGTAAAATAGTAGTGAAACTAGTAAGAAAGAAATTGAAGGATTGAGAAAAAAAAAAAAAATAAAAAAAAAAAGAACCTGGCCATAGTTCAAAACTCCAGCAGAGGGGTTCAACTCAATGTTCCCAAAACGTTGTAATTCACCTTTTGAAAAGCTCCCACCTTGACCACATTTCATGACATACATATAATCCGCAGGGACCAACCCAAATCCAAGGTTGTCCCAATCTATATCCGCTAATTCTTCAAATGTTTCACTGTTCCATAATATATATATATAGATATATATATATATATATATATATATATATATAACCACACCAATCAAACTTGATCCTAAATATATATACGTACATATATCTATATCTATATAAATATACAAATGAAACAATAATTAATTAAATTAATTACCTGTAAGTATCAGACAATGTAGCATTGCGAGAAACGGGAGAGAAAAATTGAGACGAAGCGAAAGAGAGTTGCTTGGTTTGGAGCTGAAACTGCGGATAACCAAAAAAAAAAAAGAAAGAAAAAAAACACCATAAAACCCAATTTTAATTTTGAAAAAATTGAAAAAAAAAACTAGGAAAGAAGAAGAAGAAGAAGAAGAAGAAGACTATAATAACCTTGAGAGGAGAGAAGAAATGGGATTGAGGAGGAGAGAAGATAATAGAAGAAGAACGGAGGGAAGGGTAGAGGAGGTAATTAGGTTGAAAGCTAGCCAAGAGGGCAGTGCTGCTCTCCATTTCTCTCTTCCTGCCTCTGTCTCTTGTCTCCGGTAATCAGAGCTTACTAAGGTGAGGCGGCTGACTAGAAGAATCTCTCTCGACTGTATGTATGTATGTAAGTATGCAATATTTGTATGTACGCGTGGCTTTGGCGTCTACTTTTCACTCTCTGCCGTCTTTTTAACCTAAAGATCACACACTTCAACTCAACCAACCTCATTGGGGCTTTATTTAATCATCACTTCTTGATAATAATAATAATAACAATTTTGGGAAATATGTGTCAAGGGTTGAGTCATTTTGACCAAAGGCCACGTGGCAAGTATATCCAGTGAGGCTGAGATCAGGCCAAAAAGATCAGTGATGGGTACTATTGGTGTCCAAATTCGCATAATGTCTCAGTTAATTAACTAGCTCCTAAGATATTTGTTAATTGTTACGTAGTTATAATCAGACAGCAAAAGAAAAACACACACTATGGGCTGGGCACCAGTCGCATAGCATTACTCCGAAAAGATAGATAGAGAGGGGGGGAACAAGATTGTGGAGTTTGGTATTCGTGTCCTACCTAGGTAGGTGAAGGCGATACGGAATCCAATAAACGTGTCAGCATTTTCAATATTCCAGTCTCTTAACTAGGTAGAATATCCCTCAAAAAAAAAAAAGAAAAAAAAAAAAAAAACAAATTAGTGGAATAAATCTACAAAGAATTTTCTCCGAAAAGGGAAAAGAAGTTCTATAAACAATTTTGACCATACTTCTGTTATTTATATATACATGCATGCATTACAAGTTTTTATTCAATTTAAGACCAATAAAAAAGATCACCAAGAAATAAAAGTTACTCTTGAACCATGGTTACTCAATTTTATTCCTTTATTCTCTTTTTATTAAAGTTCTATTCTGTATGCAAAATCTGTTAAAGTTATTAGATTAGTTACACTAAGCGTCTTTCAAAACTTTATTTAACCCAAAAAATTTAGAAAATATTTTTTTCCCAAGTTTATTTTAATATATAGTTGGATTTCCTATTTATTTTAATCGCTTAAAAGTTACATTTACAATTTCGAATGTTGTCCAAAGTTCCAAAAAATAGTTATTTAAACATTCTTTTAATTTATCATGTTCATGTCCTTGCCCTTTAACATCTAATGACAAAGATATTAACCTTCCTATATGCATTCGGATTTCATTTTTAACAACAACAACAACAACAATAATAATAATAATAATTTTTATCCACACACATGTTACAGTAATGTTTATCCACACACATGTTAATCACTCGTCGTTAACCATGTCAATCACTCACTATTAACGGTTGTAAAAATTTGACTGTTGCAACTTGCTAAATTGATTGGTTACAACGAAACTAAAATTATAACCGAGATATGCAAAAATTAATATACCGACAAAAATGTAACATGGTGTTGCGAGTACAATTTTGGTTATTATCTAAATTGCATGAATAGCAATACAGCGTTGCTCTTTATATATAGATACTGTTGAAATTATTTCTTTTTTCTTGGATGCCCTTGAATCAAACATCAGTTTCTGGAGTTACGGACTGAGCTTGAGACGTCTCTTTTTCACATTTTTTTCTTTCTAGGACTCTCACGTTTTCTTATTAACTCGAATAACTACCACCAGCTTCCAGCACTGAGATTGTCTAATTTATTAGAGATGACTTCCTAGAATATACAACTCATGTCAGTGCTGATACGGTGTTACAGTTACTCTTTTGCTTGCTTTGCTGGCATATTTCATCTGGGGCTTAAAGAAATGTTGTTTCAGCAAGCAACACAAAGAAACGAACTCAAATATAGTAGGTACTATCATCATAAAAGAGCTAAAACAAAGCTCTCTGTCTGCCCCTAGATGGGGGATTACAACACTTACTAACCAAGTTTGGTTAAGAGATCCAACTTATAAGCATATACAAAATCCACAAAAGATTCACACACCAGGTCAATATACATAGCTATCTCATTCCAAGACAAAGTCAAAAGTCCGTGCGGTCTGGGTCCTGGTCCCTGGTCGACTCCAAGTCCGACTCTCTTCTTTTCGACAACCAGCCAACTTTGTTGCAGCAAAAGAATATGTATCTCACTAGAAGCCTAGATTTGCGATACTTGCTTTTACTTTGCAAAAGAAATACAAACTAGGAAGTAAATGTTCATAATCTCACCTTTTTTCCCCTACGGTAAACCAAGTCCAGGTAATAAACTATAGCTGCACTCACCAAACTGCAAAGATTTCTTAAAACTTCTGCTTTCAATCATGTCTATTTTTTCAGTCGCCCATCGAAGCTTCACAATGTGGTTTGTCTTATACCAAATTACCAATGCTCCCCCCTACGCTTCTGTACACTGTTCAGGAATATCTTTTTCCTTGGACTGCAAATAAACAAATCCATTAGTCCCAATAAATAAAATGAAAAATGAGAAGCAAGCCAAAGAAAACATAAGCGTAATTTTAACACAAAAACAAAAATTTGAGCAAGAACATTAGAAGTGGGCTAGTCCCTGCACAGTTCGGATAATTTATCTACTTGAACTTCCTAGCAAACAGACTTCATCAAGGACATCAAATGGAAAAAACACAGTGAATTGGACGTGTCAACATAAATTGAACAAAAGGATTTAAGCAGTGGGAACCATACTTCAAATGGCTAAAGAAAACATCCCCCAATAAAAAGAGGGTGGGGGGGGGGGACAAGAGGAAAAAGATAGACTAACCAATTAAAAGAAGGGATCTAAAAATGGAGGTTCAAAGAATATAACAGCTAAATCCTACCTACGTATACCGATCCATGGCACCAACATAAAATTGATCTCCCAAAAGCTATAACTAATTTTTTTCAGCTAGAAAACATGATATCTAGCAATACAGGTCATAATTATGGGGCTAGTTACAGAATGAAAGACACAACGTATGCAAGCAAGGATAGAAAGAGAATCAGATTGCAATTTCTAATATTCTCACAATACAAAAGACAGGCATGAATCCTAGATTACCCGTTCTCCGTCTTCAGAAGGGACACCCAAATCTTCTGCGACAAAATTACGGATTTCTAATTTGTCTTGATGGATAGTGTGGTCGGTTTCAACTTTTTCACAGGTCACTTCTGAAACGCTAATGATTTTATCTACAATTAACACTGTTGTCTCCTCAGCACCTTCATGAGTTTGTTCAAATGCAATTGATGGATGCTGATCCTCTTGCACATTATGCTGCTCCAGTGTAGCACTGAACACAATAGTAAATACTCCGTCACCAAACAGCAAAACAACTGAGTACATGAATTGAGATAGTCTTCTCTAAGAAAAATACATCATACAATCTTAGTGCACCTAAAATTATCTAAAGCTCAGACAAAAAATTATGTACCTGTGCACAGGGGTTTGTTTCAATGGAAGTTCATCGCCGTCATGTCGTTGCCTCCTTTTCTTGATGTTTTGCCGTTTCTCAAGTGGTGGTTCAAAACAATCGTCAGAAGATTTGTTAGCTCTTCTTTTCTTTCTTGTCTGTACCCCATGCTGAGAGATAAAAGAGGCATGTGTTTCGCCCAAAGCTTCATTAAATTCAGCTTCGACATCATGATTACCTTTTGCAACCTCATCTACCAGAGGCACTTCAACTATCTCCTTAGGTTCTCCAAAAGAATATCCATGCAGCTGCTTCTCCATGATAATTCCCTGAGACTTCTCATTTCCAACAGACTTGTGATCACCATTTCCCGATACATTTAGTGGTCCAGTAACCATCAATGTTGCATCACTGTCTTCAGAGATCAGTGAGCTTTCTTCATATTTCAAGCGATGCTTCTCAGACGACTGTCGAAAAATCAAATCAGAGCATCTTTTGATCCATGAGAAACGAGCAGAACTAGGAGAGGAAAAAACATCTGCCTTAAAGTTGGATGGAAAATCAGATCCATTGTGGTTGACAACATTGTTTTCGTTATGCAACTTAATATTAGCATCCTTGACAAGTGTTGACAGCCTCAACTTCTTTTTTTGGGAAACTTCTCTGCGATTAGGCACTTTTGAGTCAGATTGTTGCAACTCAACCAAAGCCATATTATCCAAGGCAACTTTAATACTCTCCAGTTTCTTTAGTTCTTCAATTTGAGCGTGAATCTCTTCTCTGTCAGCATGCAACAATTCCCTCTGATTTTTCAATTTCTCCCTCTGCACCCTGAGTTCTTCAATAGCATTATTTAGCTCAGTCCATTCCTGATTTCGTTGCTCACGTTCCAAATTTATCTCCATTCTCTCCATTTCAAGCCTTTTCATTTCTAAAGCAACCTGTTCTAACTCCTTTGCCACTTTATCCTTGAGAGAGCTAATATAATGAAGTTCGTTTTTCTTTTCCTGCTCAAAGGAGATCTCTTTCTCCCTCAAAGAACTTTCTAATTCTTCATGCTTCTTATCAATACAGTTCTCCAAATCCCTCTGCCGCATCTCAATGTCCAGTAACAAATCTGCGCGTTCTTGCTGCATCTTGTTGTACCACTCAGATCGCTCATGCACCATCTTATTCATGAAATCTTCCCGCTCACGGCCAAGTGACTCCACATCACGTTTGTATTGATCCCGCATTTCATCCTTCTCGTGCCTGAGACTATCGTGTTCATCCCTAATAAACTTGGAAAAGGCCAGTCTCTCTTCTGCCACTCGTTCAGCTTCCTTCCGTAGTTCTTCTCTCTTTTCATCAATTAACTCCCACTCATTTTCAAACTTTGCCTTCTCCGCATTCAACTTATCTGCTTCAGCCATGAGCTCTAGTCTCTGAGCACGAACAGAGTCTATCTCTTCCTTTAGGTTTGTCTCCAGAATTGATAACTCACTTGTTTCAGTTTTCAAAACCTCGAACTTCTCCTTGGCACAATCAAGTTGTTGCCTTCTGTCCTCAAGTGCATTCAAAGAGTTGTTCAAGTCTAGCTTCATTTTAATAATCTCTTCTCTTTCTCTTTGCAAAAGAACTTTACTCAGCTCAATCTCCTTCTCAGCAGCAGCCAATCTTTTTTCTCTCTCATCAAGAGAACTTGAAATCTCCACCACATCTTTCTCCCTATCCACCAATGCCCTTGACTGGACTTCTAAGTCATGTTCCCTTTCCTTGACTAGGTCCTCACGTTGTCTGAGATCTACCTCCCTTAACTCCCAAGCCCGTCGTTTTGACTCAAGTTCATCTTCAACCATCTTGCATTTTGTCTCCAGCTCAGAATCAAAGGCAAACTTCCTTGCTCTTAAATCAACTTCATGAGTCGCAGTGATCTTTTGAATTTCATTCTGCATATTCCATCAAATAATCAATTTAATTAATATATTGACTATACATATAATGATTAAAAAGTAGTTTAAATCTTCCTCTTTCGCCCCACCCACCCAACTTAAATAATTAGATTGCAGTAAGTCTTAAATAATCTGTGGCTTCCCTGAGAACAAGAAGTAGCAAACTCACATATTCTTTACTTGCAAGTTTTTCCTGTAAAAGAAGTAGCTCTTGCTCTCTATCTTTTAACAAAGCTTCCCGCTTACTTAAAACCTGTGAAAGCTCAAAAAAAAAAAAAAAACTAAAATACTATTCTATCAAAGCACACGCACAAGATATACAAATCAAATTGTCTAGCAAACCTCTACAAATAAACACTATAAATAAAAAAAAAATAGAATAAAGAGTGAAAAAACCTCTTCTCTTTTCCGCATGGAAACTTCAGCGAGCTCTAAGTTGGATTTCTCATCATTTATGGCTCTATGCTCCTCCTTGATATTTCTTTTTGTGTCCTCTAATTCTTTCTCGAGTTGATCTAGCTTCTCAGATCGACCGAAAATGTAATCTTCTCTCTGATTTAACAAAGCTTGTGCGTCAAGCAATCTATCTTGCTCCTGCTGTAGAGACTTCTGCCTTTCACTTAAAGATTGCCTCTCAAGACTGATTTCCCTTTCTTTTTCATCGCAACTGTGATATGAGAAATTAAAAATTAAAAAATGAACTTATCAAAAAAAAAATGATACAAAGAAGCAACGCTAAGAGCTAAGATGATTTGGCACCCCCAAAAAAACATAATAATGGTTTAGGAAAAAAAAAGAGTCAAATGCGTACTCTAACTTGAACGTTTCAATACGCCTCCTAAGGTCATCTTCACGGGCTTCAACTTCCTGCAGCTTTCTTTCAGCAACACCGCGATATCGACAAGCTTCTTGTTGTAAAGATTCTGCCGCTTGCAACTTTGCCTCAGCCTCAATAAGTCTCCTATTAGCATCCTCGATCATACTTTTTGCTTCAGATAATTGACTCTCAGCTGCAATTTTTGTTTCCGCAGATTCAGCACGCATCTCATGCAATGCCTTCTCAATCTACCAATACCATATACATAATATTATATACAGGAATGGGGATAAGACATACAATTTTAACATGCAAGGAAATCAATGTTACAAGAAAAATGACAACAATAAGCTTACACTTTTTATGCATTCTTCTTTGACTCCAATTGTCTTCTTGAGTTTCTCCTCTCGCTTCCTTGCCTCTGCTAATGCAGACAAGTGGGAAGCTTGATCTCGCTTAGACAATATTTCAGCTGTTTCAGTAGAGACTTTAATATGTTCATACTTGGAAGTCAATTCCTTCTTTTCCATTATGAGAAGGCCCATGTGGTGTTGGTGGTCAAAAATCTACAATCAATGAGATCAAATTAAAACAGAAGTGAAAGGACAGATGTCAATAGCATAAAATTTCCATGTGAAAAACAAACCAATTAATAGGATTCAATCACTTTCAGATAATAAGATCAGTATCCTGAATGTATACACACACACACAAGCACAAAGTACAAAGGAAACGGTCAAACTTTTTCTCATGATTATTTGATACACATTTTAAAATAAAGAAAAATAAATAAATAAAT
>JXTB01000001.1:4678978-4700363 GCA_002914805.1 Parasponia andersonii | reverse complement strand
AAGACAGAAAATTTAAAAATATATTAGGGTTTTAGCGAACCTCAGCTTCAAGCTTAGCAATATAAGCTATGAGCGCAGCCTTGTCCCTTCGCCTAATAGATTCCTCATCGAACCCAGCTTCTTTAAGACGCTTCCAAATAGCTTCGTCACTAAGAGGGCTCTTCTGCAAAACCCTAGAGCCAGGCGTAATCGAAAGAGGCCTACCTGAACTCGGAGTTATCAGTAGCCGTTCCGACTGCGGACTCGCCATTTCTCGGCCTCCGATCGAAACCCTAGATTCTCTCTCTCTCTCTCTCTCGCTCTCTTTCTCTTTCCGATTCCCTTTCTGGTTCGGTTCCTCGATTCGGTGGTTCTCGAGTACTGATCTGGTCTGTACTCCAAATTTTCTCGTTTTTTTTCTTTAACTTTCTCGCGCTTTTTCTCTCTCTCTCTGCTTTTTTGGCTGCTTTGAACTATTTGGACTGAGTTGAGAAGAAGATGAGTTTGGGAAATGCATAGGACAAGGAAGAGACCACCAGTGTCCAGAGAGTGCCTTTTATATGGACAAGAGGATACGACGCCGTTTGAGCATCGGTTGGTAAGATGCAACGCACTCTAATTTGGTTTAAGCGCCCGAAAATCGATTTCAAAAGTTAAAATTAGTATAATACAATAATTACGTTTAGGACTACAATAAAGTCAAGGTAGATCCCACTTTTCTACTGGAAAAGAGTCAACAGTCCACGTCACCAAATAGCCAGCCTAGATTGACAGATCCCTTCTTAATACGCCACGTTTAGGTAACCTTTGGCTAATGGAGGAATTTGGAAAAAGACTTGAAACTGGTAATTTCTTTTTTATTTTCCGAAACAATTGTAAATTACTTTTTGTTTGAAAAAAATCGGTAATTACTTTAACTAATAGTACGGATAAAAGTTAGGGATCTTAGCTTTTATTCTACCCTTTAGTAAATTAAATTTACAAAAATTGTAATTGTTGTTCAAAAATAGCAGATAAGTGTTTACAAACAAGAAATTGAATGCACTATAAAAATAATATTTTATAAAATTTATACTATAATAATAAATAAACTTTGTAAAAGCAATATTTACCCTTCGTACTTCTCAATTTTTACTTAAAATAAGTGGTACATGGTAAATTTTTAAATTTGATAAACAAGAGTAGAAGCAGAAGTCTATCAAATGCTCCTAGAGCCAGTTTGGTTGAGCCGTAAATTTTAAGATTAAAAGAAAAATTCGTTATAACGTAAAATAGTTGAGTGTTTGGTAACTGTAATTTTAAAGTGTTGTGACTTGAAAAAATTATATTAAAATGTTTGGTAAATTGTATGAGTAAATTGTTGTGAAATTATAAAATGACCAAAATAAACATTATTATACAATTATGTATATTTATAGAAAGAGCTTATTAATGTTTTTTTTTTTACTATTATGCATATTTGTACATACTAAATATATTCTTAATTTTTTAAAAAAAATAATATGAAAATAAACTCAATTAAATTTATTTTATTTCATTTTACTTTACTTTATTTTCATCTAAATTTAAAATTTTAAAAAATAATCAATTTAGTTACTTCAAAATAACTAATACGAAGAGTATTTTAGTCAATTATGATTTAAATATATTAATACTTTTTTTAAAAAATTGATATAAAAATAAATTCAATTAAATTTTTGGCATTTTTTAAGTGATGGTATTTTAGTCATTATGATTTATTCATTAAAAAATAGTGCAGATTTTTGCATACTAAAGTTTTGTCAAAAAATTATTGAATAATTTGATTTTTAGGTTTTTACCAAACATTTTTTGGCCCATAAATTATTCAAAAAATACTTTTAGCTAGGTAAAAAGCTAAACCAAACTGGGACCTATGATCCTCCACATTAAATTTGACACCAAATTTAAATTTTTTGCTTTAATACACTGTTTTATTTAACTTTTAATCATTAATAAGTTAATTTTTTAATTGAATAAATATTGAAAAATATATTGAAAGTTGATTGTCAAAGTTAGGCTTATGCTATACTTTACACCAAATTCACCATATGTTAAAATAGTATTGTTTTGGATGAGAATTGTAGCATTGCTTTAGAGTAGGAGTAGCAATCTGTATCGTGTCATTAATAGGTTAACCTACATGTTACTTGTTTAATAAAAGTGATATGCAGATTGATGGGTCAAAATGTATATGAATAGTATAATTGTTAGTTTACTTGATTTTTTTAATTAAGTTTTACTATAGTAGGAGAAACTAGTTCATTATCTTTATATTTTTTTATTTTATATACAAGAAATTCATGAAAAAATATTTTTTTGAAAATAATTATTTAATATAATTTATTAAAAAATTACTTAATCGTGTCAATTCGAGTCAATTTTGTATCAAATAAGTTCAGCTAGTCATGCGGGTTTCAAGTTACGTTAGCGTGACCTATATTGTCCTCCCTATTTTAAAGATACTCCATACCATCTAAATTTGCACTATATTTGGTTAAGGAATAGAGAGTAGGAAGGATGGATAGGATAAGAAAGAAATAGAATGTGAAGGAGAAAGAGGAAAGTGACAATCTCTTGAGTTATTTAGTAAGAATGATGTAAAGTATGAATTATGAAAGATAAAGAGTATTTATTTATGAAATTACCATATTATTTATTGAATCCATATTGTTTATGGGGACATATATGTCATTATAAATAAAAAGAGAAAAGATAAGACAAATCATTTCATTAGTGAAAGGATTAAACATGACAGGCTCAAGGGGATATTTAATGTAAAAATCCGGATTTTGGGAGGGTAATTTGGACATTTTACCAATTTTCCGGATATAATATTGGGGGGATTAATTTGCAAATATTTTGTGCAGAAAGACCAAATTGTAATTTTTAGAGGACAGAATTGATAAAAATTTGGAATTTTGGGGACTTATATGTAATTTTTGAAAAATTGCACAGCCCTATAGTGAACAGGCCACGTGGTCTATTCACTATCATTTTTCCCTCTTTCTTCTCTCTCTCTCTGATGTTCTCTCTCTCTCTCTCTCTCGGATCTCCCTTGACCGAAGGAGGGCCACTGCCACAGGAGCCGTCGCCGTTGTCCGCCCGTGCAACTGACCAGCGAAGCCTCCCCGTGCGATGCTGAAGCCGCGCCGCCCATCCCCGGTCGCCGCCGTCGCTTGCAACACCGAAAAAGCTCCAAAAGGTTAATTTGGATTTTTGGCCGCCGGCAACAATTTCGGCTACCATTCGACCTCCAATTGATCCCATTGGATTCGTCTCATCGCAAGGATCATCAAGGTATATATATCTCAACCCAATTTTTCCTGGATTGAAAATTGTCATTTTTGGGTATTTTGAGTTTAAGTTTGACTTTTTGATCCGGCTGTTGGATTGTGTTTTTGACCTTTTTTTTAGAATGTACTCAGAAAATGGGGAAGTTTGATATATATATATATTGCCTATGTTTGGTAACCAGCACAGAAATCGAGATCAGACGGTCGAGATTTGCCTCGTTTTGTGTGCCACCACTCGGTGTAGGCTCAGATCTGAATTAGACAAGTTATATGTCTAACTTAGCTATTTTAGATGCTAGGAATTCGTGAAGAGGTCTGTTTGTGGAATTGAAGCTTCGTTGAGAAGTTAGTTTTTCGCAAGAGGATAATCGAGGGCTCAGAATTGGTTCCCAACCCTCCGGGCGATTGTCAGCAACACCTTGAGGATTCGATAGCGTGGTATCACTATTCGAGCGAGGTAGGGACTCAATTACCTCTATTTTATATTATTTTCGAATAAAACTTATTTTTTGTAACATATGAGAACAAATGTGATTTTTGGTTTTCTTGAACATCTGTGATGGGAATTGATTGTATGATGTATACATATTGTATTGCTCTGAGAATTTTCTGAGTGTAGGTTATTTTGGGTATATTAAAAATAGGGTCGTTATGCTGCCCATTTTCCTATAAAACCTAGTATGTTGATTTTATTGAAAAACTCAAGCATGATTACTTTTACACTTCAGTTCTGTATTGCACGTGTCATAGGATCATACATGAGCACCGTGTTAGTATCGTGAGTTTACAGTGTAGCGCTGCGCGGGGTTATGTTACTTCTGATTACCTCCTTATTTGTCCGACGTAAGTAATTCGATTGCCCCTCTAAATTTGGTAGGCGACACATGAGTGTTCCCTCCGGGTATAGGCTTAGGTGTCAGGTAGGCTGTTAGGCATACTTAGTGCCATCATCTTGGGTTTTCACAAATGAGAGGATGAGAGCTCATGGGTATGGGTTGATTTGTGTCATGTGCATATAAATTGAATGGTTTTGATTATACTGCTTTATATATATATATATATATATATAGATTTCCGGTTTTGATTATATATATATGTATGTTTTGGACTAAACTAACCTTGCAGAAATTCTCCATCACTAAAATATTTTCGATCGAGGTATTTATTTTTTCTACTGGGCATTTTATGCTCACCCCCTTCCTCCTTTCCTCAGGTAGTGTCCAGTGCAACCTTGGTGATCAAGAGGAGTAAGAGGTCATCTTGACTGGAGTTCGTTATCTTGGTAATACTTGAAGCTTATCATAATAGTATTTGGATTGTTTGGGTTTTGTTTAGTATTGAACCAAGATTACTACATTCTATCTTGTCTGTGAACTTATGTATGCCATTCTGATGTTTGATTTTTGGCGTGGATAATGATGATGCTTAGGTTTATATTTGATTTCGCGTTTTTAAATAATTATTTGATCTATGTTTAATGGTGTATACGAACTGTGGGAGTGGTTCACAGGATAAAATTCCGATTATTTTATTTAAATGGACCGTTTTATAAAAACCAAAACTTTTGACACTTTTCAAGTAAATCAAAGAATTTTCCACTTTTGTGAAATTCCCCTTCGGCCACTGGCCTGGGTTTTGGGACGTGATAGAAATTTTTGGTACCAGAGCTTTGAGTTTAACAGTTCGGATGTATCACCATTAAACTAGATTGAAGTTGATTTTATGAGAAGTATTCATAATTGTCACATTAACAGTTTAACATATTGTTCCAGACTTTTAAGGATGCCTCCAAGAAGAGTTCTGAGGCACCAACTGGGTGCCGAACCTCCTCGTCCGGATTTCTCTCATCTGATCGAGGCAATATAGCAGACATTCGTCCAGATGAGCAATCCAGACTATTAGCCTCCAGTTCCGAGGGAACGTCAATTGGATCAGGCTGATCATCTCCAACGGTTCATGCATTTCCAGCCAGGGCAGTTTGATGGTAGACCAGAAGCTCCCACGACAATTGCTTAGTTGCGTGAGATGGATAGGCACTTTCGGGCCCTTGGTACTCCGGTTGAGTTTTGGGCTGTGTTTGATATTACCCATTTGACTGGGAGTGCCATTCATTGGTGGGAGACAGTGGAACGGATGCAAGATGTAGTGGGCTTGACTTGGGAAGACTTTGAGCAGATTTTCAAGGCCCAGTATGCCAATGAGGATCAACAAGATGAAGTTTTGAACCGATTTGAGACATTGATTCAAGGTAACAGAATGGTGAATGAGTACCTGATAGAGTTCAATGAGTTGGCAAGTGTTGCTCTTAGACTGGGTACAAGTGAGAAGTACCGAGTTGCCATGTTCAGAAGTCGTCTGAATCGAAACATTTTCAACAGGATTGGTACTCAGACTTTTCATACTCTTCCTGAGATTGTATGGCTGTCCAGCGGGCAGAGGCCATCGAAGAAGGATTGGATTCCAGGAGAAACCAGCGGAGAGGTAATAATAGGAAAGCCACCAGAAGGAACCAGGGGCAGCGGTCAGCCCAGGGTACTCCGAACAGTGGGAGCTCAAATAGCAATGGTTCTTCAGGGGATGGCAGAGGCAGTCCGTATGGAGGATGTTTTGTTTGTGGCCAGCAGGGTCATCGGAAGAAGGAGTATCCCAACTGTCTGCAGAGATCTCCTCTTTCTCAGGGAGGACCGCATAGGAGCTAGTCTGGTTCTTTTTCTTATCAGAACACTCAAGCAAGGCCGCAACAGTCATAAGGTTCCTCACAGACTTTTACTTCCCCTCAGCCTTATCAACATCAATACTGCCCTAAGGGTTTTACTCAGAGTTTTTCGACTCCTCAGGCCTCAGGGATTCAGGGTAGGTGCAGATATGGTAGTAGTAGTCCAGGATCCAGTAACAGCCATCCTGGTCATGGGAGAGGCAACAAGGAGAAGGGAAAGGTGACTGGCCAAGCCTATGCTTTTACTGGGGCAGACGACACTCAAGATCATACCGGTCGAGGTGTTGTTAATGGTATGACCCTTCTTTCACACTCTTGGGCACATATTTTTTTTATACTGGTGCATCCCATTCATTCATATCCTTATTATTTGCTCAATTGTTGGGGTTGAAATTTTCTGATTTGGATTATGTATTGACGTTGGGTACACCTTTGGGAGGAGTAGCTGATGTGTCTAGTGTGTGTAAGTCTTGTCGAGTTATGGTCGGTGATAGGAAGCTTCTTGCTGATTTGATTGTGTTGCCGATGGGACAGTATGACGTGATACTCGATATGGATTGGTTGTCGAAATATCGAGCCATTGTAGACTGTCATAAGAAGTGGGTGACTTTTTTTCCTGGTGATGGGTAAACTATTACCTATTAGGCTGGGATGAATCCGTTGAAGTCTAGTCCTGTTCTGAAAGTGTGCATGGATAGAGGGAAGAAACTCGAGTGTTATGGGAACTTGTTTGCTATTAATGGCGAGGTGAGGACAGATGATCAAGACCCATGGATTCCAGAGGTGTATGAGTATTCGGAGGTGTTTTCTGAAGACTTACTGGGGTTACCACCAGATAGAGAGGTCGAGTCCTATATTGAACTAGTTCCTAGAGCTCAGCCAGTTTCTATTCCATCCTATCGCATGGCTATTACTGAGATGGAAGAATTGAGAGAACCACTGGACAACATACTTTCCAAGGCCTTTATTCGCAATAGCATTTCTCCTTGGGGTGCTCCTATTTTGTTTGCGAAGAAAGCTGATGATTCGTTAAGACTTTGTGTGGATTACAGGAAGTTGAATCAGTTGACAGTGAAGAACAAGTATCCTTTGGCAAGGATAGATGAGTTGTTAGATCAACTCGGTGGATCAAAGTTCTTCTCCAAGATCAATTTGATATCCAGTTATCATCAGTTGAAGATAAGAGGATGATATACCTAAGATAGCATTCAGAACCCGATATGGTCACTTTGAGTTTCTGGTGATGCCATTTGGTTTAACAAATGCACATGCAGCTTTTAAGGATCTCATGAATTGGAATTTCAGACTGTTTTTGGATTGTTTTGTGGTTATGTTCATCGATAATATCCTGGTGTATTCCAAGACTCGAGAAAAGCATGCCGAACATCTGGGGATAGTACTCAAGATCTTAAGAGATCATTGATTGTATGCCAAGAAATCGAAGTGTGACTTTTGGATGTCAGAAGTGAAGTTCTTAGGCCATGTGATTTCTCACGGAGGTATTTCAGTTGATCCCACTAAGATCAAAGCTGTCTTGGAGTGAGAAAGACCGAGAAATGTGACGGAAGTATGGAGTTTCCTTGGTTTGGCAGGCTACTACCGTCATTTTGTGCAAGATTTCTCAAGAATTGCTTTGCCTTTGACGAAGTTGACCAGGAAGGATATCAAATTTGTTTGGGATCACAAAAGTAAAGAAACTTTTGTCAGGTTAAAACAGAGTTTAACCATCTCACCAGTTCTTACTATTCCTGACAGCAACGAGCTTTATGTGGTGTATACCGATGCTTCGAAGACGGGTTTAGGATGTGTCTTGATGCAGAATGGTCGAGTTATGGCTTATGCTTCTCGTCAGTTGAAGCCACATGAGAGGAACTATCCCACCCATGTTTTGGAGCTTACAACAATGATCTTTGCCTTGAAGATTTGGCGATGTTACTTGTATGGTGAGAAGTTCGACATATTCTCCGATCATAAGAGTTTGAAGTATCTCTTTACCTAGAAGGATCTGAACTTGAGACAACGAAGATGGGTTGAGTATATGGAGAATTATGACTTTGACCTATAGTATCATCCTAGTAAGGCCAATGTTGTAGCTGATGCACTGAGTAGGAAGTGTCATAGTGCACTAGCTGCACTGGTATTTGAAGATTGGAGGAACTTAGTTGCGATTAGTGACTACAACTTGCAGCACTTCGAGAGTGAAGGTGTTACTTGCTTGAACAATATTGTGATTTCACCATCACTTCTCCAAACTATCCAACGGAGTTAGCAGGCAGGATAGAGAGTTGAGGACTGGAACCAGCTTCAGAATGGTGAGCAGTTAGATGGTTGGAGCACTAACAGAGAAGGGTTTTTGCTTTTCAGTGGGAAGCTGGCTGTAGCTAATGACCCTAATCTTCGAGAAACTATTCTAACTGAGGCTCACAAATCAAGGTTCGCAGTACATCCGAGTAGCACCAAGATGTACCAGGACTTGAAGTGGCAGTACTGATGGAAAGGTATGAAGAAGGAGGTAGCTACCTTTATAGCTAAGTGTTTGACTTGTCAGCAAGTCAAGGCTAAACACCAAAGGCCAGTTAGATTACTTCAGTCATTGCCAATTCCAAAATAGAAGTGGGACAAGATCACGATGGAATTCGTGACCCGTTTGCTAAAGACCTTGAGGAAGAATGACGGAATTTGAGTGGTAGTCGATCGGTTGACGAAGAGTGCTCACTTTATACAGATCCGGATGGACTACTCACTTACTAAGCTCAATAGATTGTATGTGGAGAACATCATACGCTTGCATGGTGTGCCTTCAAGCATAGTCTCCAACAGAGATCCAAGATTCACTTCTANCTTTTGGATGTCAGAAGTGAAGTTCTTAGGCCATGTGATTTCTCACGGAGGTATTTCAGTTGATCCCACTAAGATCAAAGCTGTCTTGGAGTGAGAAAGACCGAGAAATGTGACGGAAGTATGGAGTTTCCTTGGTTTGGCAGGCTACTACCGTCATTTTGTGCAAGATTTCTCAAGAATTGCTTTGCCTTTGACGAAGTTGACCAGGAAGGATATCAAATTTGTTTGGGATCACAAAAGTAAAGAAACTTTTGTCAGGTTAAAACAGAGTTTAACCACCTCACCAGTTCTTACTATTCCTGACAGCAACGAGCTTTATGTGGTGTATACCGATGCTTCGAAGACGGGTTTAGGATGTGTCTTGATGCAGAATGGTCGAGTTATGGCTTATGCTTCTCGTCAGTTGAAGCCACATGAGAGGAACTATCCCACCCATGTTTTGGAGCTTACAACAATGATCTTTGCCTTGAAGATTTGGCGATGTTACTTGTATGGTGAGAAGTTCGACATATTCTCCGATCATAAGAGTTTGAAGTATCTCTTTACCTAGAAGGATCTGAACTTGAGACAACGAAGATGGGTTGAGTATATGGAGAATTATGACTTTGACCTATAGTATCATCCTAGTAAGGCCAATGTTGTAGCTGATGCACTGAGTAGGAAGTGTCATAGTGCACTAGCTGCACTGGTATTTGAAGATTGGAGGAACTTAGTTGCGATTAGTGACTACAACTTGCAGCACTTCGAGAGTGAAGGTGTTACTTGCTTGAACAATATTGTGATTTCACCATCACTTCTCCAAACTATCCAACGGAGTTAGCAGGCAGGATAGAGAGTTGAGGACTGGAACCAGCTTCAGAATGGTGAGCAGTTAGATGGTTGGAGCACTAACAGAGAAGGGTTTTTGCTTTTCAGTGGGAAGCTGGCTGTAGCTAATGACCCTAATCTTCGAGAAACTATTCTAACTGAGGCTCACAAATCAAAGTTCGCAGTACATCCGAGTAGCACCAAGATGTACCAGGACTTGAAGTGGCAGTACTGATGGAAAGGTATGAAGAAGGAGGTAGCTACCTTTATAGCTAAGTGTTTGACTTGTCAGCAAGTCAAGGCTAAACACCAAAGGCCAGTTAGATTACTTCAGTCATTGCCAATTCCAAAATAGAAGTGGGACAAGATCACGATGGAATTCGTGACCCGTTTGCTAAAGACCTTGAGGAAGAATGACGGAATTTGAGTGGTAGTCGATCGGTTGACGAAGAGTGCTCACTTTATACAGATCCGGATGGACTACTCACTTACTAAGCTCAATAGATTGTATGTGGAGAACATCATACGCTTGCATGGTGTGCCTTCAAGCATAGTCTCCAACAGAGATCCAAGATTCACTTCTAAGTTTTGGAGAGCCTTGCAGAAAGCGTTGGGTACGCAATTAGATATCAGTACGGCTCACCATCTTGAGTCAGATGGTCAGTCTGAAAGGACCATTCAGATTCTTAAGGACATACTACGTTGTTGCATACTAGATTTTGGTGGGAATTGAGATAATCATCGTCCTTTGGTGGAATTTGCTTATAATAACAGTTACCAGACCAGTGTGGGTGTGGCTCCATATGAAGTGTTATATGGAAGGCTGTGTAGATCGCCCTTGTGTTAGGCAGAGCCCGAAGAGCGTGTTACTCTTGGACATGAGTTGATTGAGGAGACTACTGAGAAGATCAAGGATATCCAAGAGAGACTCAAGGAGATTCAAAGTCGTTAGAAGAGTTATGCTGATCCGAAGAGGCGTGAGGCAGAGTTCGATACTGGTGATTTTGTATTCTTGAAAATGACTCCAAGGCATGGTATGATAAGGTTTGGGGTTAAAGGTAAGCTTGCTCCAAGGTATGTTGGTCCCTTTGAGATCACTGAGAGAATTGGACCAGTGGCGTATCGCTTGAATTTACCTGCATAGTTGGGTCACGTGCATAACGTATTTCACGTGTCGATATTGAAGAAGTACACGTCAGACCCATCTCATGTTGTTTAATACGTGCATGTACTAATCCAAGAAGATGTGTCCTATGAAGAGCAGCCTATTCGTTTGTTGGCTAGAGAGTTAAAGGTGCTTCGCAACAAAGAGATTCCACTTGTCAAGGTACTTTGGGAATATCACAAATAAGACAAGGCTACTTAGGAACTCGAGACAGAGATGTACGAGAAGTACCCTCATTTGTTTGACCTTCAGTCAGAAGTTGTATTGTGATGTAAACCTTGACTTGTACTTTGAATTTCGGGACGAAATTCTATTAACAAGCGGAGAATGTAAAAACCTAGATTTTTGAAGGGTAATTTGGACATTTTACCAATTTTCTGTATATAATATTGGGGGGATTAATTTGCAAAAGCTTTGTGCAAAAAGACTAAATTACAATTTTTAGGGGACATAATTGATAGAGATTTAGAATTTTGGGGACTTATGTGCAATTTTTGAAAAATTGCACAGCCCTATTCAAAATAGGCCACGTGGCCTGTTCATTATCATTTTTCTCTCTCTCTCTGACGTTCTCTCTCTCTCTCGGATCTCCCTCGGCTGAAGGAGGGCCACCGCCGCAGGATCCGCCGCTGCCATTGTCCGCCTGCGTAATTGACTGGCAAAGCCTCCCCATTGGACGCCAAAGCTGCGTTGCCCGTCCCCGGTCATCGCCATCGCCTGCAACACCGGAAAAGCTCCAAAAGTTTAATTCGGATTTTTGTCTGCCGGCAACGATTCCGGTCACCATTCGACCTTCAACCAGTCCCGTTGGATTCGTCTTGTCGCAAGAATCATCAAGGTATATATATCTCAACCCCATTTTGCCTAGATTGAAAGTTGCCATTTTTGGGTATTTTGAGTTTAAGTTTGACTTTTTGATCCGGCCATTGGATTGTGCTTTTGACCTTATTTTTGGATTGTACTCAGAAAATAGAGAAATTCGATATATATATTGCCTATGTTTAGTAACCGGCACGGAAATCGAGATCGAACGGTCGAGATTTGCCTCGTTTTGCATGCCACCGACTCGGTGTGGGCCCAGACCCAAATTGGACAAGTTATCTGTCTAATCTAGCTATTTTGGATACTAGAAATTCAATGAAGAGGTTCGTTTGTGGAATTGAAGCTCCATTGAGAAGTTGGTTTTTCGCAAGAGGACGATCGAGGGCTCGGAATTGGTTCCCAACCCTCCAGTCGATTGTCAGTAACACCTTGAGGATTCGATAGCGTGGTATCGCTATTTGAGCGAGATAGAGACTTAATTACCTCTATTTTATATCGTTTTCGAATAAAACTTATTTTTCGCAATATATAAGAACAAATGTGATTTTTGGTTTTCTTGAACATCTGTGATGGGAATTAATTGTATGATGTATACATATTGTATTGCTGTGGAAATTTTTTGAGTGCAGGTTATTTTGGGTATATTAAAAATAGGGTCATTATGCTGCCCATTTTCCTATAAAACCTATTATGTTGATTTTATTGAAAAACCCGAGCATGAATATTTTCACACTTCGGTTCTATATTGCACGTGTCATAGGATCATACATGAGCACCGTATTAGCATCGTGGATTTACAGTGTGGCGCTGCCTGCCCCACCGTCAGTGTAGAGTCCGTAAACCCGCGCGAGGTTCTGTTACTTCTGATTACTTCCTCATTTGGCAGGCGTAGGCAATTTGGTTGCCCCTCCAGGTTTGGTAGGCGACATATGGGTGTCCCCTCCAAGTATGGGCTTAGGTGTCAGGCAGACTGTTAGGTATACTTAGTGTCATCATCCTGGGTTTCCACAAATAAGAGGATGAGAGCTCATGAGTATGGGTTGATTTATGTCATGTGCATATGAATTGAATGGTTTTGATTATACTGCTTTATATATATATATATATATATATATAGATTTCCGGTTTGGATTATATATATTTGTATGTTTTGGACTAAACTAACCTTACAGAAATTCTCCATCACTAAAATATTTTCGATCGAGGTATTTGTTTTTCCTACTGGGCATTTTATGCTCACCCTTTCCTCCCTTCCTCAGGTAGTGTCCAGTGCGACCTTGGTGATCAAGAGGAATAAGAGGTCATCTTGCTTGTAGTTCGTTATCTTAGTAATGCTTGAAGTTTATCGTCATAGTGTTTGGATTGTTTGGGTTTTGTTTAGCATTGAACCAAGATTATTACATTCTATCTTGTCTGTAAACTTATGTATGTCATTCTTATGTTTGATTTTTAGCGTGGATAATGATGATACTTGAGTTTATATTTGATTTCGCGTTTTTAAATAATTATTCGATAAATGTCCAGTATATGAACTTTGGGAGTGGTTCAAGGGATGAAATTCCGATTATTTTATTTAAATAGATCGTTTTATAAAAACCAGAACTTTTGATACTTTTCATATAAATCAAGGAATTTTCCACCTATTTGAAATCCCTCTTTTGCCACTGGTCTGAATTTTGGGTCGTGACATTTAACCTCTCACTTCTCTTTTCCTTCTCTTAATCTCTATTACCAAACAATTAATTTTAACTCTCCTTCTATCTTTATTCATCATCCCACAAAACCTTTGAGGCATTTGACCAATCTCTACTGTCTGTTAACATGAGACCCAATATGGAGGGTGCAAATGTGTCTTACTTTAGCACATATCTTAAATTTAAATAATTTGTAAATGATAGTACAGTTGATTCTATTTTATTTATCTTTTTTTTAATACTACTTGATGCGGCAAATAAATTCTTTTTATTCACTTGTTGAATTGAAATTTACTACATATAATATATTTTTTTCTTATAAAGCTAAGCATAATTTTTTAAAAACTAATTAAATAAAAAGATAAGCCCAGTTAGATTAAGTGATTTACCAAATGTTGAAAGAAGTTCAGCTGAAGTCCAAAAGTACCTCAAAAGCCTAAAATCTAAAAATTATAGGAACTTTTTGTGTTGGCCAACTCTACTTAACAATTGGTGGGGCGAGTATACCACGATTTATTAGTTTATTATTTGAAACTTGAGTTTTTAATAATGTTCCCAAACTTGAAAAGTTAATAAGTCGTTCAACCCTTTTTTTTTTCAGCTTCTACAAAGAGGAAATTTGTGTTTTTTTATTTTTTCTCTCTTTTCCTTTTTTCATCTCTCTATATAATTCGTGAAAAGTGGCAAGTAGCAAATATTAAAATAAATTAAGGAAAACCAGAAAATAGTGCAAACAAATAATATTGGTGTGTTAAAATAAAAACTGAAAAGAAGAAACAATCACGTGTCCTTCTACTTGATGGGTTCTTCAATGTCACATGTTACACTGTTTGGTAATTCACAGGTCATTAAATTAATTATCAAAAGGAAAAAAAAAAGTAACCATTTACATTGGTTGTATTTTTTTTTGGTAAAGAATTCAAAAATCACTATTATATATCTTAATTTTTGCCATCTGGATAATACTAAAACATATATAATTTTTGTTGAGAAATTAAAATTTCAAACTTAATCACTCTTATTTTAAAGATAACAAACATTTAATTTAATATTAATGATTTAACTTGAGTGTGTAGTAAAATAGTTTTAAAAATTTTAACTCAATTTAAACAAGGAATCAAGCTTGAAGGTGGATATATATTGGACTTATTAGAATCAAGATATAAGACCATATTTAGATAAGATATATTTCATATTTAGTCTTATATTTAATTTAGTTCATTGCACACAAATTCTCTTTGCATTAGCTCATGTTTTAAGTTTTCAAACTATCTTAAACTTAAAATAGTTATTTTATTTTAGAAGTTTGAAAATCAAAATTATTGATTTTTTAGACAGGTAAAATATTCTTTACTACATAATTTCTTAAGTTTAATTAAGTTACAAATATATTTAAAATCATGATTATTTAAAATAGGCTAACAAAAGACTTTCCATTTGCAAACTAGAATATGTTTTGGTATGATTATTTTCTAAATTATTATAAAATGTCTTTGTGAAAGTAAAACAAGTTTGCAATAGCCAAAATATTTTTTTTTTCAAATTGATTTTTAATGTTTTTAAAGTGTTTAAGATATATTTATAAGTCATAATTTGAAAAACGCCAAAAGTTGTTAGAATCTGGAAAAATGCCAAAAAGTTATCAAAAACTAAAAATTTTAAGTAGACCGAAAATAACTACCGGTAAATTGCTCGGTTGACCGAAAATATCATCCAGTAGACCAAAAACTTCAATATGACCATTGGATTTCAACCGTAGCAGTTGTACTATCAATAGCTAGTTTTTTGGAGTTTACTGAAAACTTGACCGGTCTACTAAAAACATCTAGAGATTATGTCAAATGGTCAGAAACGACTAGTTTTACTCAAGCTTATAAATAAAAGCTATTTTAAGACTTGAAAAAAACTTTGTATGAACCTAAATTGTTATCCAACTAGTATCAAAGTACAAAAGCCTATTTTTCCATTGAATTAACTTTCAAATCATATTGAACTAAGCTTAAAGTATTCATTATGCATTGTTCTCAAATCTCCTAAGTGAAAATTATATTTAATAATTTTGTGAGAGGAGTTTTTGAGTGAGTTCACTCTTGATAATTATAAAACCATTGAATATGAGGTGAGGTTGTCACCGTAGTCATAAACAACTCGTGCATAGGTGAGGTTACCACTGGAGTCTAAACAACCCGTATATATGTAAAGTTGTCATTGGAGTCTAAATAACCCGTGAGTTGGTGAGATTTGCACCATTGTCTAAACAATCCATGTAAGTGAGATTGACACTGGAATCAAAACAATTCGTGATTAGGCATAATAGAGCTAGATTCAAGACTATTTTAAAGATTAGGTGAACCTAAGAAGAATTCACTCCATTTATACAATGGTCAGTCAAGCCCATAATCTTGATATAATAATAGAAAACTTAAAACAAGTTACCAAGAGCTGGAGACATAGGCAAATCGTCGTATTTGTTGAACCTCGTAAAAATCGAGTTTGCATTTTCTACACTTTTTACTTTATTGCAAGTTATTTGATTGAGTGTTTGATTTATAGTATGTTTAATATACTTGATATTATTATTATATACTTGTTATTATTGTTTACTTAGCTTCAAAGTTTAAAAATAGTGGTCTATAGTTTTATATGGTTGAAAAGTTTCCTAAAAAATTTTAAAACTCAATTCACTCCATCTTGAGTAGTCAATCTCGAGTTAACAGTTTTTTTTTTAAAGGATAAACTATATATAGTTTCACACACCGATAAAATACATAAATACATGAATTTTAGAATTTCTTAAAGATAGTTTAGGATTTTATAATAGCTAAGAACCTCCCAATAATAAGTAAACACTTCCATATACGGAAAGTGTGTTTTCTAAAATTTTAAAAATAGTTTTTCGAAAAAGTATATGATAAGAAGAAAAAAAAGTAAACCATTGTTTACCTTACTTTCTTATTTTTTTTTCAAAAACAACAGAACAAGAATACATAATATTTAATAAATTTATAAATTCATGTAACACCTATGGCAAACATCATAACAAAAAAAAATATCCCTTCCCCGTTACCCGAAGAAAAAAAAACAACCACCTTCCTTTTAATATAAACTTGCATCATTAATATATTAAAGAAAGAGAATATATAAGAATCACAGTAGAAAATTTATACCAAATCCAATTCTAGATCATGAGCAGGATAGTTCTTTTCATGAGGTTTCAATTGACGAGAAGCATAAGCTACAACCCAGTCATTTTGTATTAAAACGCATCCCAATCCCGGACCAGAAACATCTGTGTATACCACATATGGTTCACTACTGTCAAAGACAATCAGAATAGGTGCGGTTGTCAGTTTTTTCTTCAATTTCATGAATGATGTCTCACACTCGTTATTCCAAGTAAACTTGACATCTTTCCTTGTTAACTTGGTTAAAGGCAAAGCAATACTCGAGAAATTTTTCACAAAACGACGATAATAACCAGCTAAACCAAGGAAACTCTACACCTCAGTAACATTTCTCGGTCTTTCCCATCCTAGAATAGACTCTATCTTAGATGGATCAACTAAGATACCATTTTGAGAAATCACATAGCCCAAGAATTTAACTTTTGTCATCCATAAATCACATTTTGATCTCTTGGCATATAACTGATGATCTCTCAAAGTCTGAAGCACGGTCCTTAAATATTCAGTATGTTCTTCTCGAGCCTTAGAATAAATCAAAATTTCGTTAATAAACACAACCACGAATCTGTCAAAATAAGGCTTGAAGATTCTGTTCATAAGGTCCATAAACACTGTAGGTACATTCGTCAACCCGAAAGGTATAACCAAAAACTTGAAATGACCATATCGAGTCCTGAATGTAATTTTCGGTATGTCTTCTTTACAAATCTTCAGTTGGTGATTCCTAAATCTCAGGTTTATATTTGAAAAGAATTTGGATCCACCGAGTTGGTCAATAACTCATTAATTCTTGGCAAAGGATATTTGTTCTTTATTGTAAGCTGGTTTAGCTTTCTGTAGTCTACACAAAATCTGAGTGTACCATCAGCTTTCTTGGCAAAGAAAACTGGAGCACCATAAGGTGAGGTACTACTCCTGATGAACCTTTTTGACAATAGGTCATCTAGTTGTTTCCTTAATTCAGTCATCTCCGCAGGGGCTATTCGATAAGCGGGAATAGAAACTGGTTGAGTTCCAGAAACTAAGTCGATATAGAATTCAATCTCTCTGTCAGGTGGTAATCCAGATAAATCTTCTGGAAAAACATCAGGATATTCACTAACCACTGATATCCATGAGTATTTATCAGTAGTTCCTATTTCTCTATTAATGGTGAATAGGCTTCCATAACATTCCAATTTCTTTCTTCCACCAATACTTACTCTCAGGAGAGGACTGAGGCTTATTGGATTCAAACCGGCTTGATACACAACTAAATAACCATCTTCAGTATGAAGAGTCACCTTTCTTGTATGATAATCCACTATTGCTCTATATTTGGACAACCAGTCCATACCAAGAATCACATAAAATTGGTTCATAGGTATTATAATCAAATTAACTGATAACTCACATCCATCAATGATGATAGAACAAGAATTGCATATAGTAGACACACCATTGACATTTCCCAAAGGAGTATCAAGATTCAAAGTAGGATCAAAGATTTCAAATTTTAAACCCAACATGTTAGCAAACGATACAGATATAAAGGAATGTGATACACTGGTATCAAATAACACATGAGTCCAAGAGTGATAAAGTAAGATCATACCATCAGCCACTCTAGTTCCAGGCTGATCATATCCCTCTATCCCGGTGACTGTATAGGTTTGAGCTTTCCCCTTTTCTTTGTTTCCTCTGCCTCTGTCCGGATGACTACTACTAGACCGAGGAGTACTACTGTGGGACTGTCCATAACCTCCTCATGTTCCAGATACCTAAGGTGCCAGTAGAACCCTAAGGACGATATTGGTGCTGAAAAGGAGAGTTAAAAGTCAGAGCTGAGCTTTGGAAATGAGCAGGCCTAGTTTGCTGACTAGGGATGGGCATCGAAGTTGCTTGACTCCTATGTTGTCCTCTGGTGGTTGGTAAAAGAGTCTGCAAAAACTGGGGGCAATTTCTTCTAAAATGGCCCTGTTGACCACANTTGCATATAGTAGACACACCATTGACATTTCCCAAAGGAGTATCAAGATTCAAAGTAGGATCAAAGATTTCAAATTTTAAACCCAACATGTTAGCAAACGATACAGATATAAAGGAATGTGATACACTGGTATCAAATAACACATGAGTCCAAGAGTGATAAAGTAAGATCATACCATCAGCCACTCTAGTTCCAGGCTGATCATATCCCTCTATCCCGGTGACTGTATAGGTTTGAGCTTTCCCCTTTTCTTTGTTTCCTCTGCCTCTGTCCGGATGACTACTACTAGACCCAGGAGTACTACTGTGGGACTGTCCATAACCTCCTCATGTTCCAGATACCTAAGGTGCCAGTAGAACCCTAAGGACGATATTGGTGCTGAAAAGGAGAGTTAAAAGTCAGAGCTGAGCTTTGGAAATGAGCAGGCCTAGTTTGCTGACTAGGGATGGGCATCGAAGTTGCTTGACTCCTATGTTGTCCTCTGGTGGTTGGTAAAAGAGTCTGCAAAAACTGGGGGCAATTTCTTCTAAAATGGCCCTGTTGACCACAATAGTTGCAGGAATACGGAGTAAAACGCTCACTTCCTGTTGAAACAAAACTGCCACTGCATCCACTGCTCTGTGAACCCTGTCTTTGCCATCGTCCCTTTTTCATTTTTCGGTCTGTACTTTTTCCCTTATATCCACCAGTAGTTCCTCTATCACCAATCAACATAGCTTCAATTCTCTGAGCTATACCATAAGCCTCAATAAGGGTAGTAATTGGAAATGGCTCCAGTCTGGTGCGAATCTCTGGCCTTAAGTTAGTTCTAAATTGAACCACTTGCAGTCTCGAATGGTTTCCCGGTGTATGAGCATACTGGGAGAGTTCTGCAAACCTCGCATAGTATTCATCAATAGTCATACTACCTTGGCACAAGATATTGTACTATTTCAGCATCTCATTAACATGGCCGTCATTGGCACACTGTCCTCTGAACAGTTCATCAAACTGTTCCCAAGTCATAGTGGTAGTGTCATGAGTCAACTTAATAGTATTCCACCAATGATCAATAGTATCCTGAAGCAAGTATATTACAAAGCCCACTCTAAACTCTGCTGGTACTACCAAGGTATCAAATTTCTTCTGAACTTCCCTAAGCCATCTCAGTGCAGCTGCGGGATCATGTTCGCCATAAATGTTCGGTGTGTTCAGCTTAGTAAAATCCCTAAAGCTTTTAGATCGGTCATTTTCAGCAGTCGGCATTATCATAAGACTAGGTATTCTCTGTATAGCTTGTTGAAGAGCATCAATAATATTAAAAGCAGGAGGGTCTTACTGTGAAGGAGCATCTTGTTTTCTCTCAAGTTGAGGCACTCTTCTTCTTAAAGGCATTTTCTTGATCTGTATTTCAATATGTCCAACGTATTAGTAAGATGATGATTTTGTACGACATATGAAAAAGAAATGTCCAATCTAGTTTAATGAGTGACACACTCTGAGTATTTTAAATTAAAACCTGGCTCTATACCAAATTTTCTGTCGCGACCCGAGGCTGGGGTCAATGGCAGAATGGGTATTTCATAAATTAGAAATACCAAAAAAAACTAAATAAAAGGCTCAATTCATTCAAAATTTTGCCTCGGGGTCTCTAACCTTTCAAAACTAGCCTCAACAAAATATTTAATTGAAAATAAAATCTCACAGTTATGCATCACTCATTGAACATAGACCGTAAATAAAACAATTGTTTTAATAGTCGTACATCACAAATAATCTCACACTCAAACTCAGATATAAGTAATACAAACCATGTCCAGATTTCATATTCTAATTTATAAAGTTTCATGAAATCCAAATTCCTACTCAAGTTTAAATATTTCACAAGTTTCGTAGGAAATTACCAAAATATAAATAAACTAGTTGTTCTACAAATGTTTCGATTTAATTCTTCTGATCCAAATTACACTGAGTGCCACCTGAGGGAAAGAAAGAGGTGAGCTAATGCCCAGTAGAGAGTCAATTACAAGTTCCTACATATATATAAAATATTCTCATGTTGAAGGTCCTGCATGGTCAGTATTCCATTCAAAATAGTTCACAAAACTCAAGTAGAAATCATAGTCCAATGGTTCAAATATTTTAAATCATTGAAACATCCATCAAAACCAGTACATATCCATTCAAGCCAACATATAGCCATGTATGCAATCATGATATCCGAAGTGTCCTAATGGATCACTCGTAAGTCCGAGCCACCTAAAGAGGTGCCATAAGTCCGATCACCCGATATGGGGCATCGTAAGTCCGATCACCCGATATGGGGTATCGTAAGTCTGATCATCCAATGTGGGCATCGTAAATATATGAATGTATGTAACTTAAGTTTAAATATTTCACAAGTCTCGTAGGAAATTACCAAAATATAAATAAACTAGTTATTCTATAAATATCTCGATTTAACTCTTCTGATCCAAATTATACTGAGTGCCACCTGAGGGAAAGAAAGAGGTGAGCTAATGCCCAGTAGAGAGTCAATTACAAGTTCCTACATATATATAAAATATTCTCATGTTGAAGGTCCTGCATGGTCAATATTCCATTCAAAATAGTTTACAAAACTCAAATAGAAATCATAGTCCAATGGTTCAAATATTTCAAACCATTGTAACATCCATCAAAACCAGTACATATCCATTCAAGCCAACATATATCCATGTATACAATCATGATGTCATAAGTGTCCTAATAGATCACTCGTAAGTCCGAGTCACCTAAAGAGGCGCCATAAGTCCGATCACCCGATGTGGGGCATCGTAAGTCCGATCACCCGATGTGGGGTATCGTAAGTCTGATCATCCAATGTGGGCATCGTAAATGTGTGAATGTATGCAGATGTTTTCTAAATAATAGA